>JAASAO010000327.1:0-43979 GCA_017311375.1 Mytilus coruscus
GGATTTAAATGAGTTACGGAGGTAATACAACTTGAAGGATGATAGCATAGATATTGAAACTTTTTATATTGATATGATTGATGATCAATTTCAAATCTGTTTTCTTTTCACCAATTTTAGTCGAATTAGGCTTAGTGCAGAGAACTCCTGCCCAAATTTAAAAAAAAATGGGTAACCAAAAGAGTTTTTTTTTTATGAATTTTTTTGTGATAAAAAGTTAATACTTTTAAAGACATTGAAGGTAAGTATATTGATACATTGATAATCAAATTGGAGTTGCAACTCGGCTTTTGCATTTTTAATGCTCATTAAATTTTCTGATTACGAATTTATACGGAAATCAACGAGTTTACAGACTGAGAACAACAACAAACTCATGTATAAACGCTCAATTTATCAAACAGATCACGTCAGATGAGTTGCATACTGGTTTGGGTTTAACTTTCTGGGTACGAATGGATATAACTCTAGGAAAGTTGGACCAGATCATCCTACTCACGCGTCCAGATGGATCCAAAGTACGATTTACCTTGCTGAGTATTATAGTATGGTAAAATCTGATAATATAAGGAGAATATCATTTTGAAATTTTGATTTAAACATACTTACGGCAACTAATTTTTGTGACATGTTTCCAACTACTATGGCTTGTTCTGTACTCATGTGGTAATCGACAATTTTGGGACATAGCTTAAGTTTTTGATAGGTTAAACATAACTTATTTTCCAGTGATTTCATGTTAACTATTTTCTACACTATATCAATAAGTATATAACTAGCCGAAATCGTTTCTACATTCCAAAAGTTAATAAAAAAGACCTATAGGACCAAAAAGGTTTATCATTGGTAGGGACAGAAATACCCTGTTTTTCCACGTGAGGTGAGCAAAACAAAAAGGCAATACATCAACATTCCGAAATAAACAAAGGTTGACGTACCATCATCTTGATAATATTTATTATCGATTATATTATTTGCCATCTGGGTATGATAAAACGAAACAGAAATCATTATTATTTTAACTGGTTCAAAACACTATATGTTTTTTTGTGTAAACTGATAGATTTATTTGTTTGAAACTTAATTGATTTATTTATTGTTGGTTGCTTAACGTCCAGTGGCAAATAGTCCATGCATGTTTAGGACGAGAACAAATTTACAATAAATACAATGTAATAGAGGCCGTAGGTCGGGTAAATTTAGGTTGCCATTGGAAAACGAGGGTATATTGGATAGGGACAGAAATGTATCCTTGCAACATGCCACCTACGTATATGGACCCCTCATAGAATTTTTGCAAGGGTTCTTAACGTGCAGAGAGCGTGACAATCTCTATTCACGAGGCATTGGATTTAATGTCCCCATTTTGACCGGACGTGGCTGCGTACTTGGACATCCTGCACTGCTAAACGGACGCCCACTTTTTAAAAAGGTTTTACTGCGGATCGGAAGTGGAAGTGACCTGTAATGACTATATTTATATTTTTCCCCAGTCACCCTAGGCCCTCGGGGTGGGGGGTTGGGGGTGGAGGTTGAAACTTGAATACCCAAACGAAAAACATTGAGTAAACATACGATCCGACAACAGTAATTTAGTAATCTTATAATTTTATAAATTGTTTCAAATCATCAAAATCTTGCGTAAATATTTGTTTGAGCATTGCGAAAGTCGTCTATGTGTGTGCACTCAAATAATCCTATGTGTGATGTACATTTCATCATGCTTTCAACTATCTATTATCATGAAAATTACCAGCAGGACAAGATCGGCAAATAGGTCAGTATACATGTAGATGAATTTGCCAGTTGTCTTCTTAAAGGAGTTATTGCCCGTAAATGACGCTTTTTACCCTTTCTGAGTTTTGGCAAAACTTTAGAAGATAATGATAAAATGTAAACAATAAAAAATGAGCAACAATTATACTTCATAAAAAAAAGAGTATTTATTCCTGAATAATATTCTAGTCTAACACGTTGGAGAGTGTACATTTATGCAGATGCAAAAGGATCTAGGTGAGCGACACAAACTCTTTAGAGCATCTATAGATATAAGAAGATGTGGTATGAGTGCCAATGAGACAACTCTCCATCCAAGTCAGAATTTATAAATGTAAACCATTATAAGTCAAAGTACGGTCTTCAACACGGAGCCTAGGCTCACACCGAACAGTAAGCTATAAAGGGCCCCAAAATTACTAGTGTAAAACCATTCAAACGGGAAAACCAACGGTCTAATCTATATAAAACGAGAAACGAGAAACACTTATGAACCACATCAACAAACGACAACTACTGAACATCAGATTCCTGACTTAGGACAGGTGCAAAAAATGCAGCGGGTTTAAACGTTTTAATGGTACCAAACCTTCACCCTTTTTCTGAAACAATAGTGTAACATCACAACATAGAAAGACACACTATAAAATATCAACTGAAATAGCTTAACTCAATCAAAGGACATATTAACACCATTGAACATACACTGAACAAATAAATTTGACCTATGATACAATGTAAATTCAAAATAAATTAGAGCATCTAGTTTATTTATGATGACAGTCTATGCAAAAGGTTTGACGCCAAAACGTAGATCTTGAGCATTGTCTTTATAATTATTAATGTTATTTCGATTCATTGCCATTTTAATAATCAATTTTTGATTGGTCTACACAAGAGGATGACATTAAAAAATTGTTTTCCGATGAACCATGGATAGAGTAAGTTGTCTCCATCGTATTAACCAATCAATTCTGGCATTTTAATGTGATGTATAATAGTCCCAGTTGTCTTATTAACAAAATGTAATGACAAAGTGATATTTCGTGCAATGTCGATGTCATATTGCATCACTTTCCTTAACAATCTGGGGATCGTTCAGGGGTGGGAAATAAGTTTTTTTTTGTGTTGACAGTTAACTAGCTATATAATTGCATGTAGACATTTTAGCAAACTAGCAGTATTTTTTGTATTCGGCACAAAACTGTTGAAGGAATCGGTAAGCCTCGCCCTTCCCCAGTTTCTAGGCCTCGTAATAAAAAAGTTGATATTTTTCTGACATTGACCTTATTTTTATATTTCATAGTATAATTCCGTAATGCAGGTTTCAAAACACCTGTTTATAATACATACATGAGAGTGCTTATGAGTCCAGTTGAATTACGTCTTGTTGCATCATACACAAGGTGGTTCCTGATGCATATAAGATACTACAATGCACTTTTTTTATATAACAACAATGATAATTTTTGTTGTTCGTGATGTACATTGTATATATACCCTCCCACGTCCGGTTTGTGTTTTTGTTAAATGTTTTCCTGCTTTGTATCCATCTCATGAGTTAAGCCCTTTTCAACTGATTTTTATAGTTTGTTCTGATGTTGTGCTGTAATACCACTGTTCCAGGTTAGGGGATACCGGAGGACTGAGCGCTCAAAAAATGTTTAACCCCGACACAATGTGCCTGTCCAAAGTCAGGAGCCTGTAATTCAGTGGTTGGCGTTGGTTCATGTGTGTCAAATTTGCCTTTCGTTTATTGTATTGGTATAATTTAGGCCGCTAGTTTTCTCAATTGAATTCTTTCATATTTTTCATGTCTTGGCCTTTTATAGCCGACTATATAGCGTCGGTTTTTTCATTGTGAATGGCCTTGTGGTTGCTTTTATTGCTTACATTCACTTCATTTGATTTTTGGTGGATAGTTGTCTCATTGGCAATCATACCACATCTCCTAATTTTTATATATACCTAGTATAGTGCTTTAAGAAGACTCGGCTTATATGATATATTATCAATACACACTGGTTTGTAATTTTATGTAATGAGTTTGTAATTGCACTTGTCCTCGTGGTTATTTATAGCATCACAAGTCAAAGTAGAAGTTAAATTATATATGCACATATTTCTACAGTCCATTAAAAAACTTGTTTAACAAATAAAATCATATATATACCGCAAATTTGAAGATCTAACATTGTTGGGCTAAATTTGAGACGAATTATATATATATAATGTATGAAGTAAAATAACAAATATACCGAACTCCATGGAAAATTCAAAACGGAAAGTCCCTTTACAAATGGCAAAATCAAAAGCTCAAACTTATGTAAGGGTTTATCAAACACAAAATGCTTTTGAAAAAATATAATATACTTTGTGGTTAAATGGGGCACTTTTGTCAAAATTAGTAGAAATTGAGTCACAAGGATTAAATGACCGGAAGTGCTTGACCTTTAATTAAGTACACTTGATTTATATATTGAACTACTTCCTTATCTTTGCTCAATGATTCACAAGTATTCTTTGTTTTTTATTTCCTTGAGGTTTGTATTAATTATATTTTTTTCAGCAAAACACGCAAAAGTATGGAATGGATATTAATTAAAAGTATGTTTATTATTTTCACTACTGTACAAATTAGAGGTCTTCTTCCTGGTCCAGGGTGTGTGAAAAACACAGAGGTATGTTAAACTTTTGAGTACAAGAAATCAGCTTTTAGAATGATGGAAGTCTTACAACTCAATGAAATTATAATATTTCAGGGTTCGTAATAATTTACATATAAGAATTATAATGAATGCAAAATATGATTACCCAATTTTGTTAAAGACTAAAGTCAACTCTGATTTTTATTACCTACGAAGCTATCTTTTATTTTTATCAATTATTTAATAAAATGTTGTCTTGTGCCGAATCTGGTGTTATTAAATAAGTTGTAATCGCTTTTGTTTTTTTCTTTGGTTTTAAGTGATGTATTGTAATTTACAACACCACGGGTGAACTAGCGGTAGGTTTGTTATAAATAAGCAAAACACAATAATTTTATGTACTTTAAATCTTTTTTTGTTGAATCCAAACTAAATCAATAAAATAACATAAAAGAATGTTACACATGGAAATCCATAAAACAGTAACAATGCCACAGTCCGCTGGAAAATCCTTGATTGTAGCAATACGGGGTTTGTATTCTATCTTTCAGATATCCTCACTGTCAAATTTTCTGAAAGTTCGTTTTTACAAAAAAAATTCGAATTGGCCATTCTAAAAATGGCACTAATCAATATTAATTTGACGTCTTATCTTGGACTATTCCTATTTACTCAGTTTAATCATTCATATCAAAAAGACATAAACTCAAAGACTTTTTTACTTTAATAATTAAACATTTATCAAAATACGACATGCGATTTGAGAAAAAAATTATAATAAAATAAAACAATATTAAAACAATAACGAAATAATGTCCAAACATTTACATCATGACAAATTTCCTCAAAATGCAAAAATGTAAATTTTCCATTAGTTTACGACAATTTGTTTTCGCGCTAGGTATTTCGTTCCCGTTATTTTGAATATTTTTTTAAGCGGTCCCTTTCTGTTTGAAACGGGAGATGAATTTTAGTCAGAGCGTTTTGAAATTCTTGTCTTAAGTGGTTTAAGTTAACTTTCAGTTTTTCTGTAAATGATATCTGTTTAACTGATAAATGTAAATTGAAAAAAAAAAACCGTCACCTTGAATAAATTTTTAGCTTTAGTTAATGACGATCGAATTCTTGAATTACACTGCGGATATTTAACAAAAGGAACATACGTCAAATACAGCAACAATGTTCCTTGTCTAGATTTGGATTAATCAGTTGCACATGGGAAAGTCGAAACAAACATTTACGACAAAAGAGACGATTTTCGTATTTTGGACGATGGTGTTCGTTTTAGTCCCTTCTTACGGTGTGTATATTTCCAAACTCGTTCGCTCTCCCTGACTCTGTAGTGACGTTTTAGATTTCAATGCACGTACTCAATGTTTTAAATAATACATCATTAAGTCAAGGATTGCCTAATCATCCGTTTTTTTAAACTTTTTTCTAAATTTATTCATATATACAAAGATTTTGTTTTGATGTTTGGCTGTACCTGTAGAATTCCTACATAAATCGGGATATCACATCATAAATTAACGGTATTTGTGTGTATAAAGAACATAAATTTAAATACAATCCATGTAAACTTATTGATCCGTTGAATAAACTTATTCAACACCGTATTTTGAAAATGGTTTATATCGGTGTTAACCTGGAACAATAATACTCTTGCTGGTGACATGGTTCAATTTCTAAGGATGCAGGAACATGCAATCCCATATAGTTGGGTGTTCACCTTTAGTATAAAACTCAAAAGCTTTGAAATTCTTGAATAATTCATGTATAAGGCCATATATTGCAGAATCAAAATATAAATTATATACAGATTCCAGCAAAGGAGATTTAAAAATTATTGTGTAATGTTTTAAAGTCCAAACGTGTCTGGTTCCGTACATCATTGAGCAAAGTTCCTATGATGTAAAGTCTACATCGAATTGTTTGATAATATGATACAAGTAAAACGATGATGTCACTCGATAAGGAAGGTAAACAAGATTTTGTTTCCCCCTTTTATCTGTATGCCACAATGTATAAACTAGCACTTTCATCACTTTTAATTAATCATTATCAGGCTTTGTTGTATATGTTTCGATGTCGCCATGTACATGATATATGTTTATTTTATACATAAGGAGAGGATTAAATATAAGTTGCTATCGTTTGTGTTCAAATGTATTGCTTGTTAATCGCAGTTAAATATTATTGAACTAATGAAGATCTCCTTAATTCAGAGTAGGAAGCATTAACAAGTATGTTACAGTGAGACATTGTTGCAGCAATTATTACAGCAAAGACTATAGATGTGCTGGTAAGTTTTAAAATGCACTAGAGAGAAAATATACATTATATGAAAGGATGACTAAATATATATAGTTCAAATTATTGTTAGTTAATTTTGAAGAGATCATTTCAACTTTACCACTTGGAACTCATGGTTTAATAGCCTTCTTGTGAGAAGCAACCCTCTAGCAAGGAAATCATGATAGATTTTGACAAAGGACTATTTTTAGAGTTGAGTAAGGTTACATAGAACCAAGCAATTTAAACTGGTATACTCAACTCTAAAAATATTTGGTGAGTATACCAGTTTAAATTGCTTGGTTCTATTCATTTTTGAGGGATGTAAAAGTACCAAGTCACGTTCAACTATTTAACCTTAGTCAAAATTTATTATTATATTTTAACTGCTATTTATTTGGGATGTTTAAATACGCAGCCTCTGTTGTTATTACTCTACCGTTGTCAAATTTGAAATATTTACAAACTTAGATCGGTCAGTGCTGTTTATTTGGAATGTTTATAATTGACGAAATCGTTCTTGTAACATCGTAACTGTCGTCACCGTTTAAATTTTAGAATTGTGCTAGTTCATATTGCACATTACTATTTTTATTTGAAGCATATCTTTGCAGTCTCTGTTGTAAATAACAATATAACCTATGTCATGTTAAAAGTTTTTAGAATTGTACAAGCGTCTAAACTATGATGTTCGGTTTGACTGTTTTATTGTATAAATTTCAAGATTGTTATAGTTTAATCAAAGTAGATTTACAGGATTCATTTAACATCATAATCATACTGATGAAGGATATCTGTTATCCGAAATATTTATAAATAATTACATTTTTAGTTTCTTTTTTTTTTTTTGTTATTGGTGTTGTTTTGTACACTTTTTAGGCGTTTATATAATTTATTTATTGTGTACATGTATCTTTACTCGTAACGATCCAGCGCCCTCGTGGGAAAAATCGTTTTATGACTATTATTCAGACGTTTTATATATATATTGCATGCACACGTTTAAAAATTGCGGTTTTTATCCAACGCAATCATAGATTTGAACGTTGTTTTCAATTTAGACTTGTTTATATTTTTCGTTTGGGCTTGTATTATATTTGCCTTTGGGTTTATATGATCCGTTCATCCTATTTTGACTCCTGAAAATTAAAGAGTCTATCCTAAATTGAGGTAAATTGTATGGCTTTCCAAATACCGTTTCGATTCCTAACATCACTGAAGAGACATTAATTGTCGAAATCCGGATATGGTGTACAAAACCTTTGCACCTTTTGTTTGCGGTATACCATCTTTTCCTCTAGTTTATTGTTTTCTGTTTAGTATTTAATTTAGAATTAAGATCCATTTATTACATCGGTGATCCGTTTATTTGGCAATCGCCAATGGCAGTCAACAGGGTTTAAGAACATTTGTTGTTCGACCTGCTAGTCAAATGCGTTTTGTTAAAATATACTTTTCACTTTTTGGTCTTTTGGAAAATGTTGTTTGTGCTGTATTTAGACCCTCTAACAAGAAATTTGTTTTGCATGCACACGTATAAAATTGCGGTTTTATCCAACGCAATCATAGGTTTGAACGTTGTTTTCAATTTAGACTTGTTTATATACATATATATATTTACAGCAAAACAACATTTTCCAAAAGACCAAAAAGTGAAAAGTATATTTTATCAAAACGCATTTGACTAACAGGTCGAACAACAAATGTTCTTAAATCCTGCTGACTGCCATTGGCGATTAAATAAACGGATCATAAGGTATAATAAATGGATCTTAATTATAAATTTAATACCAAACAGAAAACAATAAACTTGCGGCAAATATGGTATACCACAAACAAAGGTGCAAAGATTTTGTACACCATATCCGGATTTCGACAATTAATGTCTCTTCAGTGATGTTAGAATCGAAACGGTTATTGAAGGCCACATAATTTACCTCAATTTAGGATAGACTCTTGAATTTTGAGGAGTCAAAATAGATGAACGGATCATATAAACCCGAAGGCAAATATAATACAAGCCCAAACGAAAAATATAAACAAGTCTAAATTGAAAACAACGTTCAAACGGGTTTATATGATCCGTTCATCCTATTTTGACAAATATGTGAACATGCTGAATGAAAATATCCTTAAAATGAAAATTACTCCATGTATTCAGAAGAATATATTCATAAAACGTCTGTTTATATGCCATATTCGCTATATCGGAAAATGGTATATCAATGCATAGTTAGTACATTTATTATTTTGTAAATGCACTAAAATACTCAATATACAATATATTACAATGTACGCTTAAGGATATCTTAAACAAATGCATTATGAGCATTAGTCCCGAAGAGCGTTTCTGTTATCCTTTATCATATGATTGATGATAAATCGTTTCGTTAAATTGGGAATAATTATCTATCGTTCATACATCGATTGTTCATAATGGGACTGTACAAATGTACATGCACTTTACAGAGGATTAAAAATATCTTTTTTGAAAAAGTTTCAATGTTTATATTCTTTAAGATTTATAACTGATAACCAAGGCATTCAAGACCAACAGTGTCACCTCCCAAAAAATAGAAACAATTAGGACATTTGAAATGTTTTCGTTCAATGGTATCCTGAAAAAATGATATGCACAACATCGCCTTACAATGAAAAACTATATTGAATATAGGAAGCTAACACCTTTTTCAACACACTAGCAAGAAATTTCACTTAGACTATTGCATTAGATAACAAATTTCATACTCTTCATTATGTTCATGGGCATCATAATGATATAAAGAAACGCGGTATTCAGACAAAAACAGTACATCTATTTCTAATAACCAGCAAGGGTCAATCATAATCGTTGTTTCATTTTATTTAGTTCCTGCTTGGTATAAGTACAACTGACAAATATTAAATAAGTTTCCATTAAACTCATCGGTTCTATCAAATATTTGCTTTTTAAATTTATATAGATTTATTGTAATTTCCAAGAGTTCATCCTTTTTCTGATGCTTTCTACATATTTAATACCTCAAATGACCAGATAGATATTACAAAAACGAAGCATCATTTTGTATGTGTGTTCATGTTACATTCGAAAACTGGGATACCACCAAGGAATAGTTTCCACTATGAGTGACCCTCTGTCTGACCTTTATAAAATATCTGTTCCTTACAACAAAACGAAATCTATTTTGATATTTATATTCATTTTTCAGCAATAACATTACGGGAAATCATATTTTTTGTCGTCCTAATATTCCTGGGTCTCCTGGTGTGTCTTTGCTTGATGTATATGTGTCGGAAAAGACAAAGGAAGATATTAATAACTAATTTACATACAAAGATTGAAGTGAAAGCAGACACTGTCAGACAACAACAAACTAAAGAGCGCAGTGAAAGTGAATATGACGAAATAGACGAATCAGCAATATCAGAAACATTGACACCGTTAGCCTTCGGGACACAATTACACAACTCTCACTTAGAAGTAACGAATAGTCCATGCAACACATTAAACATCAAAGGTAATCACAACAGCCTTTGTATGGCACGGGTTTCCTCTCAGTCCCAACCGGTGCGACAAACAAGTAGACGAAGACAACGACACAGTCTAGGAGAAAACATATCACATGGCCTACATTTGCAAACTGCAGTAGGACATTATTACTCGGATGGTTATTTAAGACCAGAGATTATTGCACAGCATCATGAAATTAACATAATGATGGAAGATCAAGGGATATCGTTTTCAAGCAAGGACAAAGTGGCAGTACTAGAAAATGATCGACATGTTTACGATCGACCTGCCTATGATGGCATCGTTAGATCGGCTTGTTATGACATACTTAAGTTTTCGAAAGATATACGAAATCTAACAAACGGGAGTATGTTCGTACAAAATTCGATTTACCCTGCAAAAGGACAACTTGAAAACAAATCAGCATCCAAATTAACCACATACTCTTCAAAGAGATGGACTATATAATTTTTAAGTAACATATATACCTCCAAATGGTTCATGAGAGGCTAAATTATATTGTATTTGTTCCTTCGTTTTAAACACTTCTTTCAAAAATATCTACTACAAGATCATTGGCATACCGTTTGTATCAATTCTAACCTTACTGAAAATTTGATGGAAACTGTTTAAAGACAAGTCATTTGTAGACGAGTGTCTGGCGTACCAAATAATAAGCATGATATCTTTGATGAATATTTGCACAGTTCTACCCTATGACAGTTTCAGACAGATCCACCCTAAAACTGATTCACACAGGTTTACCATAGAACAGATCATTACAGATCTAACTTGCGATCTGTTTTGAACAGTTCTATTTATCTATTAACTTATTTTATCATTTTCTTATTATTTGGTTTCTTTCTTTCCATCTTTATTTAAAGATGATTAATTTTTGTAGTGACAATATATTTATTACGTTTGGTGGACGTGTTATTCATCAAACAATCTGCAGTCCTTTAGAACTAATTTGCCAACTTGTTCCGTTATTCATATTAGACAGATTTTACACGGGAGCTTCTCTGAAAGAATTAAAAACCAAAATAAGCCAAAATCAAAATTAAGAACATGACCTTGACCTTTGACTTGACTTAATCTTCATTTTGATGGACCCTGGACCTCAAATCAAAAGACCCTAGGTCCCTGCACTCATAGTTTATGAGTTACTATGACATTTCACTTGGCAGACATAACAGGTGAGTATCATAGGAATCTTTCTTTTCTTTCTGATGTCAACGACAAGTCCATAACATTGAACAGTGTTGAAATCTGATTGAAAACTTCTCAGTAATGCAGATAATAGTACCATATTTTTCTTTTCTCCATAAACCCATGATGTTATTTCTCGAAAAAACAGAGCAGAAATAGAATTATTTAGTGAAAGGTTCATCATTAGTAAGCTTTCGTTCCACCTTAGTAAATCATGGAATTATATTACTCTCAGTGAAAAAACGGAATGCATTACTGTTCGTCCAAAAAAAAAAAAAAAAACAAATTGGTGTAATAAACGTCTAATAAAATTGCAAAGTAGTATTAACAATTTATTTGTTCACTAAGATATATTAATTATTTCCGTCACATTCTGTTGTCCATTAGCAATAGCGTTAAACAATTACTCTCAAGAACTCGAGTAATATTTTTTCATGATAAATCAACGTGTATTTTACAGGAATGTTAAACTTGAGGTCTGTTGCAACCATTTTTACAGGAGCGAAGTGGTTTGTGTTCGTTAGTTTAAAATATATTCTAACGATATAACCATCCAAAAAATGTAGATACAGCTTTTGTTTGTATACCAGCGTCACGAGTAAAAAGTAAAATTAGAAACAGCATTTCAAAGTTTCCTTATTATTTAAATTTGATTCGAGGTACATAATGAAAATTTTTTGGCACAAAATTAATTTCGTAAAAAGGTGACTTTACATACATTTGTTTTGTTGTTTAATTATTTAACAAAGCACCATCACAAAAAAAAGTAAAATAACAAAAATACCGAACTCCGAGGAAAATTCAAAACGGAAAGTCCATAATCAAATGGCAAGTTCAAAAGCTCAAACACATCAAACGAATGGATATCAACTGTTATATTCCTGACTTGGTACAGGCATTTTCTTATGTAGAGAATGGTGGATAAAACCTGGTTTTATAGCTAGCTAAACCTCTCACTTGTATGACAGTCGCATAAAATTCCATTATATTGGCAACAATGTGTGAACAAAACAAACAGACATAATAGTACTGCGAGTACTCTAAAATCGTACTTTCGTGTTATTTGACCTGTTGATACAATTTGTAATGTATTTTTGTTATTTAATGTTTACTTATTTAGTGTTATATCTCGTTTCACTATTTTTAATATTTACCACCTTTGATAAGTTTTTAGTATGACGATAAATTTTCACTTCTGTTCTCGTACTATGAACAACAAAATTATTTATTTTGTCAAAAATATTTCCGTACTCCATGTTTACATTACAACAAAATTATTTTTATTTACCTGTGTACCTTATTTCATTTGGCGGCATTTTGTCCAAGGTTATGGTTGTCTTTCAGATATTGTTTTACATCTAACCCCCTCGTTTTAATAATTTTGTATTTACATTGTGTCATAGATCAAATTTATTCGTTCAGTGTATGTTCATTTGTTTTTGTTAATATGTCTTTTGATTGAGTTAAGCCATTGCAATTAATACTTTATAGTGTGTCTTTCTATGTTGTGATGTTACACTATTGTTTCAGGTTAGGGTGAAGGTTGGTGCCTATTAAAACGTTTAAACCCGCTGCATTTGTTTGCACCTGTCCTAAGTCAGGAACCTGATGTTCAGTGGTTGTCGTTTGTTGATGTGGTTCATAAGTGTTTCTCGTTTCTCGTTTTTTATATAGATTAGACCGTTGGTTTTCCTGTTTGAATGGTTTTACACTAGTAATTTTTGGGGCCCTTAATAGCTTGCTGTTCGGTGTGAGCCAATGCTCCGTGTTGAAGGCCGTACTTTGACTTATAATGGTTTACTTTTACAAATTGTGACTTGGATGGAGATTTGTCTCATTGGCACTCATACCACATCTTCTTATATCTATAATAGGTAAACTTATCAAAAATAGGGGTACTGCAGTCAACATTGTGTTAAAATCTTAATCACTATAAAACAAAAAAATATGTCAACAAAGAAAAACAAAAAGGGATATAGACAAAGCACATTAGCAAATACGAAAGACAAGAATACAAATATTTACGATAGCACAATAACACAATGATGGGATGTATAAGTACCGAGCCACGTCAAATCGATATTACAAAAAAAAAAAAAAAAAAAAATAGACTAAACAGTAAAAGTACCTAAATGAAGCAAAATTGCCCTTCGACCATTAAAAGATTTCAAATAACAACACACAGCAACGTTCTCATATAATTAAATATATATTGCTTAACACTAGTAAAACGTAATCGTTGACTCAGTAAAAAAAAATATACGTTAACAACTTATCCGAGTAAAACGTATCACAACATTTCCCAAAGAGAAAACATTTGTTCTAAAACGAACAAAGAATATCAAAGAACACCGACTTTTCTAAATGAAAAAACAAAACAATTATCAATAAATATCCGAAGAATTTTGTTTATTTATTATACTTGTGTATTGTCGAATTCAAGGTTAGCATGTGTCGACTTCATTCTTAACAAATTATTACTAAATTTCAAGCATGCCTTTGTTTTCAAATATAACCATGATAACGGAAAGGTCTCATGATCATTAAAAATTAAAAATCAAAAACAAATTTTGGTTCCTAATTGATATTGCAGAGAGCAAGGCATTATCAAATACAAGGTACTCTGAGTAATTGGTCCTCATATAACCAGACAAGACAAAAATATGAAATTGAACGATACATCGATCAAATGAATAAACTCAGGTTGAAAGATACATAGTTATTTGAGTGTCTTTTCTCGTTCTTCTGTTATTTCATTGATGTATACTCACATCTCTGCTTATTTATATGATGTTTAATAATAAAGCAATTACATAATTTGCTATTGGATCCTCTCACAATTTTGTAAAATTGATTATCATTAGCATATTCATAATTTCCAGGAAATAACAACGTTGTTACATGACCTGTGTTGCAGTTGGAAGCGTTTCAGTTCGTCGTATGTGGTCTACTTGGGAAGAACATAGAAGCAATATGTCGACGAAAATCAAGCAACAAAACCATAAAAACTGAACTAAAATGAGAAAGGGGTCCAAAATCAATTTTGGAAAAGCAAGTATTAAAGATAAAAAAGAAAGTCTGTATGCAAATATAAATGAAAAATACATGTCTAACTTCGACAGGGAATGAATCACAACGTTGGAAAATTTTAAGCCAAATTACAAATGTGTATACATTTTTTATGTTTGGCATAGTTTTCCATTAATCATTTATTAATTGTGTAGATTTGAAGAAATAGTTCAAACAAAGGCATAGATAATAACTTGTTTTGCGTTATACAAGTATCTTCCTTTTAAGTCTGAAACCAAACTCAGTCTGTTCTATTGTACAGTTATGAATGTTTTGCTTGTCAGAGAGTTGCTTTCCGTCAGTTTTTATAAATAAACTTGTTCTATTTTATTTTATTTTAAATTATAAACGTGTGGCTTATTTCCGCTTCATTTCAAATCTTGCAGATAGTTATACAAGAGAGGCGAAAGATACCAAAGGGACATTCAAACTCATAAGTCGAAAATAAAACTGACAACGCCATGACTAAAAAAAAAAAAGATAGTCAAACAACAGTACACAAAAAACAACATAGAAAAGTAAATACTGAGCAACACGAACTAACCAAAAAATTAGGGTGATCATACCACGTCTCCTTATTGTTATATAATTGTTAAACTGTTCGGTCACAAATGTCTGTGCCATTCGGAAGCAAATTTAACTACGATAAGATTTTATGATGTACTTTATTGAAATAATTCTGTCTTTACTTACACATATTGAGTAAGGATATAATATGAGGCAACAACACGTTTTTATCTGGGGCTTTTTTACCATTAAATGTTGACTCTAAAATAATGCATCACTGAAACAAGGCATTTACAAAGACAGACAGATATACAAATGATTTATGTGTGAGTGGTTCATACACTGTTTACTTGGTTATTGTCATTATCGTTATACCCCTTTTAATAATGCTGATCCGAACATATTCTATCTTTTCAGTTGTTGCATAATAGTTTGTGCTGTAAACAAAAAGATGATTGATTAATGGTTGCCTATTTATAATCATGTGGCAAATATTTCATGCATATACTCGTCCTTCAATGTATGTAATAGCTAGATAGTTTCTGTGAGATGGGTCCACCGGGATGAAGGGCAAGAAATTTTAACTGCCACATAAAATTGAATGTAGCTACATGTATTTGGGATTTGACAAAAACGAAACTTAAACAAAAACGGCGACGAACTAATGTGCCCGGAAGAACTATCAGTCCCTGAATAGTAAAACAAATATTTGATTTCAGTATAATATATGCTATGCAAATTATTTCATTCAGGAACAAAACATATAACTGCATATTTTGTATTGTAATTTTATTAAATCGAATCCTTTATCTCCTTCATATGGGGTGTATATTTGTAAGCTAGTTGAATATTAACACGTCTCGGATTTCAAATCTCAGCATGACAATTGTGCAAAAATTCGAGAGTCAATGAACCACGACTGAAGGGGTAGGCCATACAATATCTATGGCAAAGAGTCTACTAGTCCAATATCATAAACTTACCATTAGTGGTTCCCCTCAAAGTGACATAATCACAAACTTTTAACAACTGTCAACTATGCAAAAGTTTCAAAGTCAATAAACCATGACAAGGGACTGGCCCAATTAATTTCAATGAATAGGGGATGTGCTAAATACCTAATATCATTACCATAAGTGATTCCCCTCACCTGATTAGAAACCTTTACATTTAAATTAGGCAAAAGTTTTTTAAATCAATAGAACATAACTGAGTGGGCAAGTCCCAATAATCTTCATTAAAATAAAATGTGCCATTGCTACTTTAACTGAATACCACATGTCATTTACATACAATAAGGAATTTCCCGTGAACTAACCTAAAGACTCGTTTTTTTTTTTGTTTTTTTTTTTTTGCTTCATCGTTGCGAGACAATACAATATGGTATTTCGCATCAAGCTATTTACAATAACAGTATTTATAAAGCTAACATATTTAGACATTGTTCTTCAAATCTATCTCTTTTGCTTAATAGACTTTGTGATAAATAGTATACTGCCAGACTTTAAAAATGCAACACTAGATCATTCTATTAAATTCTTATTTTCAAATATGCAGTTTTTGAAAATAAATGTACTAACATGAATTTCATTCATTACTTCATTGCCTAAAATAAATTTAGTACCGTCGAAGTCAATGACTGCTTGTTACCAACGCCTAAATGATTGACAGAAAAAAAAAATTTGTGTTCTGTTTGTACCTTCTGGTTTGGTCTCTGTCCCACCCATTGCAGTGTGTTTTGGCAATTTTGCGGTTAGGGCTGTAAATGTTTTCCTCGGTCGATTCTTCGGCATTTCAGTTTTGGGAAACATTTATGGCGTGAATCTGTCTGCCATGGAATTCGACGACTTGATTAGCAGTTGACATTTCGGTCGTAAACAAGTCTCGCAAATGACGTTCCGTAGTCAAATGTCATTGACGTGGCGCACTCACAACATATTAATCTTGTCATGGGTGAAGATCAACAATTTCCGTTTGCCTGTACCGTTGTTGTCAAGACAGTAAGAGGAGTTTCTGACGTGACATTGTCTTGCAACAGCACGTTCACGTATTCCTACATGCAATACTCTTATGGCCTGATTCAGATTTTCATTGGTTAGTCTCGGCTATATGGAAATGCTACATTTTTGTACTGATTGAAGTGTGTGTATGGATTGAAAAAATTGTTTCACGAAGAAAAAACCTTAGAAGACTCATTTATTGGATTCAAGTATCGCTTTGAGAAATTCGCGCGACATAAATATTGCGGTATGGTAAGCATGAATAGTAGTTCTATGAGAATCAATTATGATTTTGGACCCCTCCCTCCCCAAAAAATGTGTGTTGCGTTTTTAATGTCCGTCAGTATATTATAATTATAATGATGTTATCAACTCAATGCTTCTGTTATTTTTTGGGAAATAATCCATGCTTTGATTTCTAGTTTGAAGCACTGCTTAACTGTTTCTTTTTTCTTTTGTCTGTATGCACTATTATATGATAAATTGATGTTTAAAGCCACTTTCAGCAGACGTTGCTATATTATGGTGGCCAGTTTGGTTTGTTGAGGATACCGGAGTATCTAGCGAGAATCAACGACCTCCTGCAGGAAACTGGCAACCCGATTCAATTATGATCAGAGTCGAATGCACCTTTCCAAAGCGTGGTTCGAACTCACTACCTTGGTGTTGACAGGCTATTGATAACTGTACGTAAACTTTTTAGAACAATCCACCAACGAGGTCATAAAAGTCTATGAAATACAACAACCGATGCTGAGTACAGGATGGCTTGATTTTATATGAGCAGGTTCAGAACTTTGAGATTGCGTCCAGTTACTTTGCACGTTTTAAGTGCTGTATAATGTGTATCGTTATTTAATTGAGCGTGTTTTTTCTGTACTGGTACCGGTTTTTATTGTGATATCTTTTATGTACGTAGTATGTTTTTCGTTATAAGATCCTAGAGTTCTCTTTGGCGATAACTTTAGCAGATCTGCTTTGGACCTTTTCTAATTGCTTCTATGTTTCTGCTGGTATGACTCCCACACAATTCTGGCGTTACCGCTTTGAGAGCTGACCAGAGCAACTATGCTTGTTGTTAAACGTTTTCTCGAAGGTATGGTTTTGTTGTACTGAGTCTTGTACGTTGCCATTCATATTGCATAGATAAACGATTGGATTTTCCCTTTGCATATCCTAAATATATATTATTTTGTCGTATTGGAAACCATCAGCTATTTTTCTTACCAACTGGTGAATGATTTTAAGTCCTGTTGTATTTTTGCAGTCGTATCAGGATGATGCTGAAAAGAACAACATACTTTCATCAGCAAATAATCGAATGGAAGGTGAGATGTTGTTCCATATATCGTTGCCATATACCAAAAACGTACGAGGCATCTCTTTCTACCAGGACCTTTTGTTGTCTTGTTGTAGGCCATGACTTCACCCATCCAATAATGTTACCATTTATTCTCGAATGACATAGTTTCTTTAGTTATATTTTATGTGCCATTTATTCTAGAATGATATAGTTTCTTTAGTAGTCTTGTATGTGGCACGATGTCCAATGCCTTGCTAAATTTTTCACGAGACAGTTGTTGAAAAAAATGGCTTTCTTATGTGTCCTTCTTTTAATAGTGCAGTGATGTTAGCAATCTGCCAGTCTTTTGAACGGCTGCAGCTTGTCAATGTTCTTTAGGTATGGAGTTTGGCAGTTTCTTTTCGTATCTTTCATGATATTGAATCCGAGCCATTTGCTTTCCTTGGGTTACCATTTATTAGTTCTTTAGCCACCGCTTTTTTGCTCATTTTTATGTTGTTTATGGCTGATATTATTAACTTCCCGAGATCTGGTAAAGCATTCATATGTTTCTCTTTAAAAACTCACACATACTTGTTATTTTGGACTTTCTTTTTGCAATGCTACAGGCTTACGCCATTAACAGTGTTTGTTGACACCCCGCTGCTATCTCACTTAACTGAGTTTATGTATGACCAAAATCTTTTGCATAAACATTCCTACTTTGATAGTTGAGTCTTTGTTAATGTTGGTTATATCGTTCTTTATTTTGAGTAAATTTGCAAAGTACTTCGGGTGTTTTTAGTTATATTGTTGTTTTAACTTGCTCTTTCAGATATCTAAATTGTGGACCAGTGTTTTTTTTTTTTTTGTGTCTTTTCACTTCTTGTTGTTTACCCCTAGCATCCTCCTTATACACCATCCGTCATTTTTAGTCTTTTAAGTTATATATTCCATTTACTACTGTGTGTATTAACTATATGTGATCATTTATTTTTGCTCAAATGGATTTAGATAAAAATATTATGTTTTTCATATTGTTATAATTATGTAAAATTCAATTGTAATTCAATTTCAGAACTGTCAACTTTTTTCTTTAAAGTTAAGGGCCTTTAATTTTTAGAAAAAATCATAAAATAGAACGTTTTAAACATATTCTCAAATCCTAATGCGTTGAATATCTTTTTCAAAGAGAGTTTATATTTCTGTTACATCTTATCATTTTCTTCATGGGTACTTCTTATTGAGATCGACATTCACAATTTTTGAATGCGTCTTTTTATTTCTCCCTTAGATATACTTTAGAAAATTTTTTTTTCAACAAAATAACACTGCGTATTAACCCCTACAAGTAATCTCGGCATGGTAAAATATAGATAGATATAATACAAAATACATTATCAGTTTCGTAAAATCAGGTACATTTTCAAAACAATTATTAATCGATGTTTCGATCTAATATCAATATATATCATAACAAAGTGGCGTTGTATATTTTAAATAAACCTATGTTTGTAAACACTTTGCACTTCTGGGAATTTTATAGATGAATGACAGGAAGAACTTAACACCCATTCTCTGTAACCATCAACCAAAGTTGGGCACGGGTGGTCACCGATTTTGTTGAAACTTTCTGACAACAACCATTGACATAAATTATGAAAAAAGTCTGTACATGTCACCCTGAATTATGTATGGTTACCATGGCAACAGGCTTTGAAATGTAGAAAATAGCTGATTTTGCTATTCTCGGCTTACAGTCACTTATATACAGCGTAATATGTTTGATGCAGTTTATATTATATCAAATTCTTTTAATTACTTGTTCAATGACATTTTACACTTTTTCTGATATTAAACTCAAATTGACATTTTTAATCTAGGTTAGTAGTATGAATTTTAGCATATTCTAATGCAATTATGAACCAACTTTCTTCCTAATTTATGCAAAACGCATCCATTCATGAATAAACTAAATAATAGCTTTTATTGAGAAAGATTGATATTTTCATTCATGCAAAAACATTTTTGGGGCTAATTAGATTTTTTCATAAAATTGAATAAAATGTCAAAAATTGCCTGAAATTTACAAGAGTTATTTCCCTTTTAAGAACTCACCAAATTTTTAAAATAGAAAAAGTCATTTGTTTATCTAGACAAGAATGGAGACAGACGTCTGCAACATGTTATGCTTCTTTTAATCAATATCTTTTACACTTTATATCTAATTTTTGAATATATCTATATATATGTTTCATAATGGCTTGTCAATTTTATAACAATGATAAGCCTTTACTATGTTCAAAGGACATAAAAGTCATAACAAACTTTAAGTTAAGGGAACATGTGATGATGAACAAGTTGCCGTTTGTACAGAATGTGGTCTGCTCCCGTCGCCTTCATGTAATTTACAAATATGTTCAAGCCATTGTTCAATGTACTTGGAAACAATGAAAAAGAAAAGGAAAAACTAAGTGAAGTTCCGTTTATTATCAACACCCGTGACATTAACAGTCTGATGCTAAAGATGATCTGACAGAAAACTGTCACTGTCTAATGTGGAAACTATAAATATACTTCATGGACTGGTTCTACAACTTGGAGCAGATAAGCATATCTTTAACTAAATTATAAATGTCTATTTTTGCAAAGAAATATGTTCCTTCAGGCATAAGGAAGCTGTCCCATTTCTTTGAAAGTTCTTTCTTTGTCCAAACTTAAAAGCCTTACACATGATCTATGAAGGTTTCAAAAGAATATTTTCCAGGGGAAATGCTGACCAACTTTTCAAATATCCGAACTGGTTTTTTCACTGACTTTTTCAACCTATTTCCATGACCAAATTTCTTTCATTCAAACTCAAAGTGTATGTTTGCTTTGTATACAGTTCCTTGCAAGGATCAAAGTACATGTTTGCCTTTATTCATACACCTTTGTAAAAATAATCTAACAATTACAAGTCTAAAATTCTATAAGGACCTTTTTGAGTGGGTTTAAGTCACTTAATTATGAATGCTAATATGAAAGTTTGTCAAGCACATTTACATGTATGGTAGGTCATGCTTCCTTTTGTATATTTGAATTAAGATGCTGTGCTGACCTTGTCAAAATGTAACCACATACATTTTAGTGACATGTTAAGTGAAGTATATACTTTTAAATATATCCTAATTGAAAATTATTAAAACACATGGTCATAGAAATGTTTATATAAAACAGTTAATAATGATTCTCTTATAATTCCAGGTACATGTATTTGCAGAGACTGTAGAAAATGTTACTAGATTGCCAAAACAAAGCAGTGCAAATTCTCAACTTATTAATGTTAATAAGGTTTGTATTATAGACAGTGATATATGGTAATGATTTTACAATTGATATGTACATTTCTTTGAAAAACATTCTGAAGACATAAAATGAATTTAACTTGTTGAAATCTATGCCACAACAGTTTATCTCCTAAGTTGCATATGTTGTCCTTTAAATAATTAAAGTTAGCTAAAGTTCTGATATAAATGTGGCTTGTGCAGGCTTTTTAAGCACATATTAGTATTTTTCTTTAGGATTTTCATTAGAAATACAGACTTCACTGTCCAAATATGCATTTTCATTTTCTTTTCAAATAGATCAAGTCACAGCTTAAGATGATTCAGGTTCAATCAAAAGAATAAGAAAGGTAAATAGTAGAACACTGTTAATGAGGATTCAGCAGTAGATTTAGTACAATTGAAAGTAGTAGTTCCATTACTTCCAATTAAAGAAACAAGGGTTACCCAAAATTTTCATACTTTTCACTGGAATATTTAAATCTGCTCTCTCGAAGATCTGATACTAGTATTTATGTCAGTAAAGGAGGCTAAAAATACTGACTCAAATAAGCTTTGTCATTTATAAGGAAAATTGTGAATAAACATCCTAATATTGTACAGACCTAAATTAAATCATAGGAATAGATATCCTTAACATAAAACATGGGAATAATTAATAACCTTAGCATAAAACATGGAATAAATATCAATAACATGAAGCATGAGAATAAATATTCTTAACATGAAACAAGAGAATAAATATCCTTAATATGAAACATGGGAATAATATCAATAAATATATATGAGACATAGAAATAAATATCCTGAACATGAAACATTGAACAATAAATACCCTTAACATGAAACATGGGAGTAAATATCCTTAACATCAAACATGGGAATACATATCCTTAACATGGATCATAGGAATAAACATCCCTAGTAAGAAACATAGGAATAAATGTTCTTAACATGAAACATCGGAATGAATATTCTTAACATGAAACATGAGAATAATTATCCCTTACATCAAACATGGAATAAACATCCCAAGCATGAAACCTAGGAATAAATATCCTTTTCATGAGACATAGAAATAAATATCCTTAACATGAAACATTGCAATAAATACCCTTAACATGAAACATGGGAGTAAATATCCATAACATGAAACATGTGAATAATTATCCTTAACATAACACGTGGAAATAGATATCCTTAACATGAATCAAGGGAATAGATGTCTTTAACATGAAAAATAGGAATAAATATCTGTTACATGGAAAATAGGAAATTCAATTGAAATTGAAAACAAAATCCTAAACAGGAACAATTAGAATAAACATCCAATAAATAAAACATGGCAATACATATCCTTAACCAAAAATATTGGAATAAACATAAAACTGAAAACAAATACCTTGAACATGGGGACAATTATCCTAAACATGAAAGCACTTTAAGATTTTAAAGAAAAGTACTTAACAGTCTTTAACTGTCTATTATACTGTTAAATGAATAAAACCAAAACTAAAAGTTTCATTCGATAGTACATGTACTCAAAGGTCTTAAATTGTTATGCCCCGCCATGGCATTAGTTTAACCCTTGTCCGTATGTATGTACGTCCCAAAGTTGGTTTCTGTTCTATTACTTTAGTTTGCCTCAACCAAATGTTATGAAACTTATACACAATGCTTATTACCACAAAACACAGATCAAATTCGAATTTTGGTTGTGTCACTTTAATTATTCTAAAGATATGTCCTTTTCTAAATGGAAAAATACTGTTTTTTTTTGTTTCCGTTCTCTAACTTTAGTTTGATTCAACCAAATATTATGAAACTTATACACAATGGTTATTACCACAAAACACAGATCAAGTTTGAATTGTAGTAGCGTCACTTTAACAGTTCTAGAGTTATGTCCCTTTAAAAATGGAAAAATTGCTGATTTTTTTGTTTCCCTTCTCTAACTTAAGTTTGCCTTTACCAAATGTTATGAAACTTATACATAATCCTTATTACCACAAAACTCAGATCAAGTACAAATGTGGGTAGTGTCACTTTTACTGTTCTTCAGTTATGTTACTTTATAACTTTATATGATATGCAATCGGGGCATCATCTGTGTCCCATGGACACATTCCCCATTTATTTCATTTACATGTATAAGTCCAAAATACAAGCATTTAAAACAATTTACTGAAATACAATAAAAACAATGATTTATTTAAAAAATATTATATCACTTTAATTGAAAGACATGAAGTTTAATACAATTATTCATTGTTATATACACTTTAAAACAAATATATGTAGTAAAGAATTTTATTGTTATTTTCTCCTTATATTTTGATTTTATTTCAGACAATTCCAGTTAAAAGTATTCCATTATTAATCTTAGAAGATGCATTTAGTCAGGAAACATGTAAAGGTGAACAAGCTTATTTGAGTCAATTTGTTGTCTCCTTGACACATTCCTTGTTTTTCCATGCTTTATTCTATGTATTTAAAGTAATTATTTCTTAATAAAATTTTCTGTCATTCATTGTTAAACTAAAATATACTTTTAGTTGTGAAGTGTTACAAGAGGCCTCATCAAATTGATTTTTTCAAGGTACACAAAATGGTGAGATTTTATGTGACAGCTTTAATGTTTTATTAATTTTTTTCAGAGAATGGAAATGGAGAAAAGTGTACTACTACATGTACTAAGGAAGCAAGAATTATCGTTTTCAAATGTCCGAAGACAGCTTCACAAAAGAATTCTCAACATCGGCAGCAGTGATGAGCATGTCCTCATAGTCAATTGTTTGTTAAATGGTGTAAAATGAAAATATCAGAAAAGCAAAAGATTGTATGCAGATAAGATAATTTCAAATCAGCCTCAAAAATCCATATCTTTAGAATCAACAAATAATTCATTGGCACTTAATTAAGATAAAGTTCTTCAAATGGGATGCGGCATCAAAGTCACTAAATCCAGAGTCAAATTAAGTCAACAACTAAGGCAATATATTATATATGACTGAAAAATCTGACATTGGGAAGGTGACTGGTAACAAGGTAGACTCTTAAGTGGCTGCTGATGAGATGAGAAATTCCTCTTTATGCAACATGTACAAAAAGGGGCATTTTTTATCAGGAATACAAATTGCTTCGTTTTTCTCCCGACTTAGTCAGAAAGAGAAAAAACTTAGTTCTGAAGATTATGTAGCAGCAGAGGAAGAAGACAGAAAAGAAAATATAAAGTACTTTTGGAATCAAATAACAGTCAAAATGTTCTTTATTTTTAATTCTTTTGTTTAAAGTAGGAGGTGTGCTAAGGGCCTTTTTTGGCCAATGAAAATGAAATGTTTCACTAATCAGGTTATTTTAACAAAAATTATATTGTTTAGCATCTATAAAATGTGAACTAAAATATCTTTGAAATAAAATGATCATTTATAGAGATGTTACAGTCCAAAAGTAGAAAATGCTATTAGTCTTCAAAATTTGCAAAGAAAACACAGAAATATTGACATGAATGGTGTTAACTTTATAAAAAAAAAACATCATCATAAATTATCTAGTTGAAAAATGAATAGGAAAATTGACCAAAATCAAAATGTTTTCAGGTAAACTTGCAGACAGGCCCTTTTTATGGTATAACCAGTAAAAATCGTCTTGTATTTTAATTTTTCCTTTCCTGAGCTTTAAAAGAGATATAAAAGATTTAATTAAAATTTTAAAGTTCAAATTTCCGTAAAATATAAGCCAAATATTGTTGCACCTTTTATTATACGACCGCAAAAAATTTTGCGTTCGTATATTGGTATCATTTTGTCGTCGTCAGCGTCGTCCGAAGACACTTACTTTCCGGACAATAACTTTAGTTTAAGTAAATGAATCTCTATGAAATTTAAACACAAAGTTTGAAACCACAAAAGGAAGGTTGGGATTGATGGTGCTATGGCCCCAACAGTTTAGGAACAGGGGCCCAAAGGATCAAAATAAGTATTTTTCTAGTTTCCGGACAATAACTTGTGTGTAAGTGTATTGATCTTTCTGAAATTGTACCACAAGGTTCCATACAAAAAAGGAAGGTTGGGATTGATTTTTGGGGTTATGGTCCAAACTGTTTAGGAATTAGGGGACAAAAGGGCCAAAACAATACTTTTCTAATACTTTGTATAGATTGCTTATTTCTTTTCCAATTTCAATGGGGTTTTATTTTGAATTCTTGGGGTTCTTTAATATGCTGAATTTAAAACCGTGTTTTAAGTTTTTGAATTTGGTCCCCATTTTAAATTGGTCCACATGAGTGAGGTCCAAAGGGTCCAAAATTAAACTTTGTTTGATTTCATCAAAATAGAATTATTGAGGTTCTTTGATATGCCGAATCTAACCGTGTATTTAGATTTTAATTTTGGGTCCCGTTTTCAAATTGATCTACATTAAGGTCCAAAGGGTCCAAAATTAAACTTGGTTTGATTTTAACAAAATTGAATTCTTGGGGTTCATTGATATGCTGAATCTAAACATGTATTTAGATTTATGATTATGGGCCCAGATTTCAAGTTGGTCCAAATTGGGGTCCAAAATAAAACTTTGTTTACTTTCAACAAAAATGAACATATGGGGTTCTTTGATATGCTGAATCAATCCATGTATTTAGATTTTGGATATTGGACCATAATAGGTAAATTTAGATTTTTAAGTGCATTAGACCACATTCATTCTGTGTCAGAAACCTATGTTGTGTCAAATATTTAATCACAATCCAAATTCAGAGCTCTATCAAGCTTGAATGTTGTGCCCATACTGGACCCAATTATTAAGAGTTCTGCGGTCGTATCAAGCTGCGCCCTACGGATCATTTTATTTTATTGATGTTTGATGTTTGAAAACATTTCATTTAGTGGTATTTGTAAGTTCCTGAATCACTCAATGTTGCATAATATTTTTAAAAATTATGAAAATCAATGAATCACTATTTGAAAGATTAGCATATAATCTAAATTTGTTATGATTTTAATCAAAATCCTAGCTAAATATGTTTTAAAGATATTTATTTCATTTTGTTTATAAAATTTTCCAGTACTGTCATACATAAAATAAGGAAAAATTTAATGTTAAATTACAGTTATAGATAAGTTTATGATAAAGTTTTATGTTTAACTACTGTATACAGTTATTTTATGATATACATGTAAAAGCTCTGGCTCAAATGTTTGTGTCTTTGTAAATATTGACTGCATTATTTATAAATAAAAACTTTATTTTGTCTGTGTCACTTTATGTTATTCCTCAAAATTACAGGTGGCATTTTTGATCAATTCAAATTTATTGCCACATGTACAGGCTCTTATCTTTGTAAGATGACTTTTGTTTATCTCTTTAATCTATTTTGTTGAAATACTCATCAAATATTTTTTAATTTTATTAAGACAAAATGGTTGCTTCAACTAAAATCTGTGAAATAGCATTGTCTTTTTTAGCATATCAAGGCTATAGAAAACATCATGACAACATTGAAACCAGTGCAAATGTTTACATGAGATATTTTTAAGCATTTGTTTACACTTCAAATTTATTGCAACAAGCAAAAAGTGTTGATTTTGATTTTCGTCCAAACAAATTGACACGTTAAGACCATATTGCAGATCTTCAGATATTTTCCATATGTTTCCATGGTAACCATTTTCAATACCAAATTTAAGTTGAACATAAATTTTAGTCTGTATAATGCCAATTTAATTTTTAACTTGATTTAATCTTCTGTTTTTTCTAAATTTGCAGATTTTACAAATTTTACAATTTTCGGCTAAAATTGCTATTTGGAAAGCCCTGTTTCCATAGCAACATACCTATTATTTGTTATTAAGTTGTTTTCTCCTGTAAATAATAAATAAAAGGTAATGTAAGATTAAATAAGTTATTGATTAACTTTAATTACATTTTCAAATGAAGAAACTGAAAAAATTTGAAATTTTAACTTTTTGTTTCCATGGTTACCACCCTTGGAAACAAGATACCCAAGAATTTTATTCCATATATCGAAACTATGATATGTTGCCTCAATGGAAAGTATAATGTCTTATTCCAACATGGATGCGTAAGTTTGCTATACATCCTCAAAAACTGTCTAAATTGGGTATTAAGTATACCTGTTGAACTCTTCCATGTATCCAAGGATCAAGTGAGGGTAACATAAAATATTTTATATTTTTAAATTCAGTCATTATATCAATTTATAATGATATTCATATAAATAATAGGTATTTTAACCAATATATTGCTATCTAAGTGGATATTAATGCCCAAAGTAGACCTATTTCATAGTTGAAAAGGAGCGATTTTGAAGGTAAAATTAGAATATCCTGTTACCATGGCAACCATGGTCAATAGCAACAATATCAATTTTATTTTTCATTTATACATAAAAGTGTAATAACTGTTTAAAGCTTTTCTGAGAGTATGCGTGCCACACCCTATATCTGGCATGGTTGATATTTACAGAGAATCCATGTTAATAATTAATCTTCATATTTATAAATAGGTTTAATATATTTCCTTATGTCCACCAAGTGAAACACGTATTATTCGTCGAATAGATTTTGTTCTACAAAATATGGAATGGATATTCCTTATAAGTGGTTTTATAATTAGTGCTTAACAAGTAAGCAGTCTTCCACCTGGAGTTTGTGAAAAGGTGTACCAAAGGTATATTGTTATTGTTAAGAGCTACAAAAGGGTTATAGGACGAGTGACGTCAATGACATCCTTTAAAAAATAAGAAAGAATATATAATATATTACGTCCTTAATGTTAACTTAATCTTTACATACAGATTACAATTTATAAAATATAAAGAACCCAAGAAGAAAGGCGACTACTGTTCTTTCGAACATGTAGGAACATGTCCGTATAATGTAGTCTTAAGTCGATTCTGGTAATTATTGACAATGTAAGTTCGTTTGTGTGGTTATAGGAATATAATTTACACAATTTACAATAGGAATGTTTTAAGTACAGGAAATAAATAAGAAATACAGGCAACAGTAGTTTACTGATGTACAAAGATCATACATCGAGTGAAAAGTCAAATTAGAGAACAAACAAAAACTGAGTGGATAGTATAACCAAAGGGAGCGAACACCGGTACGTCGACAAGGTAGCATCAAATGATATGCCATCATCGCACGCCATTCCAACAACAATTCGTCAAAATGTAAATATTAGCACTAGGACACAGTCGATACAAATCTAGATTAGAAAACTACTCTTGTATCTTGAAATAGATGAATGCGAAAACATACCGCAAGTGAGTTGACACACAGACATATTGTATAGTCAACCAATTCGTGATGGTGATCGTACAACCTATGAAGCGTCGATTTCAGTTGTTTCCTCTCTTTTTCTGCTATTGAAGTCTTTTAAAGTGTCAGTATTTAAGAGTGTAACGTGTTTCTTGAGATACAATAACGCCTTACGATATTGCAGAGGTATGCTAATGCTTAAAAATAAGAAGTTGAAAATTAGAAAGTTCAAATAATCATTTTTGTCAAAATTTCTATTTTGATATGGTCCATCTGTGTCAATATCGAGGAAAAAATCAAGATATGAAGCAGACTTCTAGTTTCGATAAATTTCCCAATGTTTGATATATTGCGACTTATGAGATGCAAGCAATTACTGACGTGTAGTGTTTTTTGAGTGACAGAATATCATCTATATATCTAAAAGGGATTAACATATATTTGGTTTGAATGTCCTTCTTGTACATTATTTAGACAAATGTTTTAAAAAAAAGTGACCAAGTACTTTCAATCTTGAATCCTCCTTATACGCCTTCTGCCATCTTTAGTCATCCAAGGTATATATTTCATTTACTACTGTGTGTTTTTAACTATATGTGATCGTTTATAAGCGTTATTCAAATGGATTTTAATAAAAATGGTATGTTTTACATATAGTTATTATGTTAAATTCAATTTTAATTTATTTTCAGAATTGTCAACTTTTACTCTAAAGTTAAGGGCCTTTAATTTTAAGAACAAATTATAACATAGAACGTTTTAAACATATTCTCAAATCCTAATGCGTTGAATATGTTTTTCAAAGAGAGTTTATATTTCTGTTACATTTTATCATTTCCTTACAGTTTCTTCATGGGTACTTCTTATTGAGATCGACATTCACAATTTTTGCATGCGTCTTTTTATTTCTCCCTTAGATATACTTTAGAAATTTTTTTTTCAACAAAATAACACTGCATATTAACCCCCTACAAGTAATCTCAGCATGGTAAAATATAGATAGATATAATACAAATTACATTATCAGTTTCGTAAAATCAGGTACATTTTTCAAAACAATTATTAATCGATGTTTCGATCTTATATCGATCTAATATCAATATATATCAAAGTGGCGTTGTATATTTTAAATAAACCTATGTTTGTAAACACTTTGCACTTCTGGGAATTTTATAGATGAATGACAGGAAGAACTTAATACTTAATCTTCATATTTATAAATAGGTTTAATATATTTCCTTATGTCCACCAAGTGAAACACGTATTATTCGTCGAATAGATTTTGTTCTACAAAATATGGAATGGATATTCCTTATAAGTGGTTTTATAATTAGTGCTAAACAAGTAAGCTGTCTTCCATCTGGAGTTTGTGAAAAGGTGTACCAAAGGTATATTGTTATTGTTAAGAGCTACAAAAGGGTTATAGGACGAGTGACGTCAATGGCATCCTTTAAAAAATAAGAAAGAATATATAATATATTACGTCCTTAATGTTAACTTAATCTTTACATACAGATTATAATTTATAAAATATAAAGAACCCAAGAAGAAAGGCGACTCCTGTTCTTTCGAACATGTAGGAACATGTCCGTATAATGTAGTCTTAAGTCGATTCTGGTAGTTATTGACAATGTAAGTTCGTTTGTGTGATTATAGGAATATAATTTACACAATTTAAAATAGGAATGATTTAAGTACAGGAAATAAATAAGAAATACAGGCAACAGTAGTTTACCGATGTACAAAGACCATACATCGAGTGAAAAGTCATATTAGAGAACAAACAACAACTGAGTGGATAGTATAACCAAAGGGAGCGAACACCTGTACGTCGACAAGGTAGCATCAACTGATATGCCATCATCACCCGCCATTCCAACAACAATCGTCAAAATGTAAACATTAGCACTAGGATACAATCGGTGGAATTTTCGATTAGACGACTACTCTAGTATCTAAAAATCGAAGAATGGGAAAACATACCGCCAATGGGTTGGCACACAGACATAGTGTATTAGTCAACCAATTCGTGATGGTGATCGTAAAACCTATGAAGCGTCGATTTCAGTTGTTTCCCCTCTTTTTCTGCTATTGAAGTCTTTTAAAGTGTCAGTATTAAAGAGTGTAACGTTTGTTTGAGATACAATAACGCCTCAGGATATAGCAGAGGTATGCTAATGCTGAAAAATAGGAAGTTGAAAATTGGGGTGTTAAAATTATCACTTTTGTCAAATTTCTATGTTGATGTGGTCTATCTGTGTCAATATCGACAAATATTTTAAAAAAAATGTGACCAAAGACTTTCTATCTTGCGTTCATACATTTGCTACTCAGACAACTGTTAAGAACATGCCATGGTATTGTATGGTTCACATAGATTGACTAACTTTTTGAAATGGACTTATTGTTTAAAAAATTCAGAAAAAATGGCCCTTCCTCTTCCATTTGAAAGTCAAATCAGTCTTTAACATGACTATGCACGTACATAACCATTAACTCATACAATAGACATGCGTTCTGCAAAATAGACAGCTTTCTTGCTATATGACAAGCCATATGGCAAAATCTTAGGTACTTTATTCATATGATTTCTACCACGTGACTTTGGCCATTTGGATTAAATTACTTCCATTAGTTGTAGATTGAAAAAAATGAATTATATCAAATTTGCTGATAATCAAGTCTTTTCCGTCTTGGATCTAAAACTAACGTGTCTTTGACAACTTCCTTTGGCGGATATTTACAAATATGCTGTGTACAAAGGAAACATGCGTACAATATAAAACATTTCGTTTATAGCAAATATCTATGTCAATAATACTGAGATTTAGGTTAACAATTTCGAGACAAAAGTCGTTTTTTTAGAAGCAAAAATAAATATGGGTTTTCTTTATGCGAATCCGTACGTCTTATACATGTTATATAACAGTAATATTATTACCTATTATAACTCCTAATATATAAAGATTACCTCGATTGGTTTAGATAATGTAAATTGGTATGAAAATAATGTACAAATGCAAATATTCGACAAGAACAAAAATAACAATCACTCTTTATTAACTTAAAGGTTTGTTCGCAACAGACTTGTATCAGTCACCAGGACGTCTTGTTGTAACAATTTTACCAGAGGAATGAAAAAGTGTTGGTAAGATAAGATTGCATTATAGGAAACTACATAATTCAGATTTGGTGACAAAAATTCATTAAAATTGTATTTCTATACTTGCAGAAAGTCTTCTTGTTATACAAAATCGAAAGCAGGTTACGCATTTCACCCTTTTCTTCAATGATTGTTTGTTCATAATTAATGAACAACTTTGGAAAAATGTAGGATTTTGACGATATATTACCATTCAATACAAATGATTGTAGTAGTATATGAATGTATTATGCACCTCTACTAATAGTTGCAACCCACATTAAGAACGTGAGTGTGTTATTATTTTCGCTGCAGCAATAATACGTACACATTAATGCTAGACATTTGCAAGACTCCATTTTTGGATTCTTCACCTAAAGACGATTTTATAGTTATGCCATTGATGTTTCTTTTGTACATTGTTTTATATTTTTTTCCTCTTGTCGATTTGGGTTTTCAAATCCTGTTTAATTTTAGTTCATGTCTACAATTTTGATTGACTGAACTGTTATAAAAAAGATTTATTATTTGCTAGTAATGTTTTAAAAATAATACATACTTTATTAAAAGTGTGGTTTTTTTTTATAGAAAATATGAGGCATTGGAAAATTTGAAACCAAATGTCTCTTATTTAACAGAGATGTTAAGGTAACTTATGCTCCGTTCATTTCAAGAAATGTATTTGTCTTTTATGATGACAGTCTAAAAGGGAAGCGCAAATTGCTTAAACAATTTATTCTAACTGCAATAATAAATTAAGTGAAAAATACTTATTTACATTCAATATCACTTCTTAAATTCCACAAATTTCTTTCAGAATGTCCGATCGGCACTTTTTCGAAAGGGGAAAAGTGTGAAAAATACAGGGACGGATACTTCGGTAGTAAATGTTCAGAAACATGCAGATGTAACACCACCACACAAAGGTAATAAAATTATAATAACATAAGAACTAAAATCGTAGAAATATTATATTGTTCATCCTTTACTTGTGTGTACGTCTCCCAAATTCAGTTTACCTGTAAGGTGACTTATATTCCAAAGAAAACGTCAAGATTATCTACAAGGTCAAGATGATCAACACAGTACCAAATATATAAAGTCGAAACTAATCGAGAACGTTTTGATTTCTGGAATGCTATTAATGAGGCATGAAATTAGTGTTGCCCATCACCAGAATTTTATTGAAAATAAAGCTATAATGTCTGTCTGCGTGCAAGAGTGAAGTAAAATCTTTGTAGGTATAACAGAATACAAAAGGTCGTTTATCGTTTCTGAGCAGTACCTCTTGTTATCTGTATGCACGTAGTAAAAACAAATATACTTAAAACTGTATGTAATCGCTGAATACATTTTTCCTCATTAACATGATAGTTCAGGGTATAAACATGACAAAGTACATTGAAGCAAGCATATATGAAACAACTGACCGATGTGTGTAAAGCTGTTCATGAAAAGTACAATTGTATATTTTATTTATGGGATAAATAAGTATCGTTGCGATACTAAAAGGGGGCAACGTCTAGTGTTACAAATCCATATGTTCGTGTTAATCAGTAGTTAGATGACGTTATATCTTAATGCTTTTGTTATTTAGAAAATTTGGTGTTGAAGACAAAACCTGTGTTATAGTTGCTATATAATTCATTTACAACCTGTATTAGCTCGGAAAATTGTCGATTAACATGTTAAATAAATTTTTTGTCAATTACTGAAGACAGAATATTGATTTAGATGTTTAGGTTTCTTCATGATAGAGTGTTGTCTCATTGAGATGTGCTTCTGTAATATAAAGAAATTTGATTTCCATTGTACAAATCCAAAAAAAATTAAAATAACCTAATTTTTCTAATTTCTCCTAATCTCAACACAGGTGTGATCATGTGACGGGTTGCATTGCTAAATATGGTAAGATATGTTTCTTTACTCAGGCCTTTCAAAATTAAGATAATGATATAGATAAATGAACAGGTTACTATAATCTGCACACTTGTTGTGACATACACATGTCGAAATTGACATGTTTGGCCAAAATTTAGCATTTTACACATACATGTAGTATTATAGACAAAATAGACATAAGCAACAGCCTAAAGCAAAACATATTTAACACTAATTAACATCTGTGTAAAATATATGTCGTAACAAAATACCCTTTTGAGTAAAGCTGTTGGTCATATCTATATAATTATGACAAGACCTCAAAATGAAGCTATTTTGGAAGTTTATGCGGTATTGCAGTATATTCAAGGAGTGTTTAACCCTGAAGCAAATATGCAAGACAAAATTAAAAATTGAATACTTAAGCACTTGTCTGACAGAATATTTGAGGATGCTTTTGGATAGTTTTATAAAACTTAATGATTTTGTGTTAACTGACCATATCATACCCTCTAAATTTAGAATTGTAGATTCGCATTAGTGTTTATATAAAGAAGGACTTTCATAAGGACGCAAACCGACCCTCCATAGTTTGCAAGCATAATTAAGTGTATTTTAAAAACTGAATTAGTTTATATTTTATTTTTGTACAGGTAAAATGTTCGGAATTTATGAAAAAATATATACTATGTCTTTAATTTAATGGGCCATGTAGACCATGATATATTTACAATAATGCACATTTACAAAATTACACATACAATCGAACAAAATGAATATACTACTCTAATTATATACAAATTGATTTACAATAAAGCGTAAATTGCTACAATTTTGACAGTACAAGTGGAATATTTTGTTTCAAACAAATACAAGAACAAATTATTGAATAATGATTCGTCATTAGCAGTAAATTCAATTTTGTCAAAACAAGCACGAAACCTTATAACTAGCTGGTGCATCGTTGTCCTGCATGAAAATAACACTACCTCATTGGCATCAGTAACGTGTAAACTATGATTTGACCTCTGTTACAAAAGATTGTTCAAACTCTCATTATGTTCAGATATTGAAAAGATGTGGATGTCCTGTCGATGGACAATTAGACGGCGTCCTGTCCCAAAATGTTATAAAGATCGAAATAAGGACCTTATTTTTAACCACTTCCTCCCATCAAAACAATTATTAAAACAAAACCAAGGTAAAGAATAAAAAAAAATATATATAACTTAAGTATTTAATTCCAACAAAACTTTAATACAAGCTGATTAATGGATACATGTATAAAGAGCACGTGCAATAGTAAATTGACTGTTTTGCTTTTGATTTTAAATCATGGATACAATATAGTCTAAATCTATTATTATACAACATTTTTGGTTTGGCTTGATGAATTATTCAACAAAACTTGTCTAATTCTTTTTAAGAAGACGAAAACGATGCACCCGGTTTGGCTCCTTTTGGAATGCATGCGATACCATCAAATTTTGTATGTTACCTTAATTTGTCTCTTCCTAATCGATTTACGAGATTTTAACACCGTTAAACCAGTGTCGTCTTAATTTGTCTTTTAAAATATAGTCATTTGACGAATCCACTTTGTGCATTTGGGCAACAGCTAAGTTGTTTATATCTTTGCCAAAGAAAACAGTCCACTGCTTTCGATTTAAGCTTACGACCGATTTGTAAAACCATTTTATTTAGCGACAAATTATACAGATCAATAAAGCTCGCAATACGAAACAGCAAGTTATAGAGCACATTTTCATATTGTTAAAACGTTCAAATTATATCTAAAAGAAAATCCAGCTGCATATACTCCTTTGAATGTTAGATGTACTTGTGCATTGTTCTGTTATTGAAAAATACATTTCAGGTCGTCAATAGTAGGCTTACTAAATAGCTTGAGATACATGTTTTGTTTATCTGCCTCCCTTTAAAACAAATAAAAATCTACTTTGAAATTGACAAACCTAAATGTTAAATGTTAACATTAACCTTTATTTTTAAACACGTGTAATTTTAAATTAAACACTGTAAAATTTTTTCCATGATTTAAATTAAGTTCATTAATTAAACAAGATTATAGCTGAATTTATTTTAATCCGCAGTTTATGTCGGTAAATTGATTTCAATAATATATTCTAGTTCTAAAGATGTTCAATCAAAGATAGCGAAATGACATGAATCTAATGTATATTTGTATGTTTTGAAATACAACCAAATCTAATAATACGATGTAACATATACTTATTGTACTTTTCATAATTTAAGACAGGACCGACGAGGTTGTTACGATTCAAAAGTACCCTTCTACTGGTCAGGTCACAGGTAAGCAATTCACATGATTTATTACGTGAACGTCTTGACAAAATGTCTGTTGCTCCTATACCATAAAATTTACACCACAAACGATGCTAAGTGCTTTTGCTCGACATATTACGTCGCATTCATATTTGTAGGTCTCACGAACCTCTTGAAAGGTCCATCTAAGATATGTGCTTAAAGTCGAAGAACGATTATGAACATTACTGTTGTAAACGTCAAACCTGTCAAAGACGTCTTTGCTATGTTTTCTCTGAATGGTGTCGTATTTCCTTGTGTTACTATTGACCGATTATCATTTTATTCCATGATTAGTGAGACAAATCTATTATATTTAGAGGTTCTCTTGGGTGTAGAATCCGACGTTAAGTTTAATTATTAACCAAATTGGCTCTTTTATTTAGACAAACAGGGAAAGACTATAAACAAACAGCAACTCGTAAGTTCTTGACCTTTAAAAACTCTGACCTCCCAATTTTTTGTTGGATTGTCTTTTTGTGTTTATTCTGCACCTTCTGGTATTTTTACAAGTTTTCAAAACAACAAGTACAAAATCCCTCGTATTGTCCAGAAAAATATCGTTTTCATTTTATGAATTATTCAGCATGCTGAGTATAATCCATCGTAGAATATTAACATGTATCCATGACCATTACAATTCGTTCATTTTCTAACACACAGTAGAACATTAACAACACTCATTGGAACAAATCCATATTTTCCCAAAGTATTTTTACCAAATCAATCGTATGATTGGTATTTCGAGCCTCAATACAAACTTACATTTGATCCTTTTTACTCCATTAATACAAAAATACCGAACTCTAAGGCTTATTCAAAACGGAAAGTCCTTAATAAAATGGCAAAACCAAATGCTCAAATTAAACACATCTAACGAATGGAAAATAACTGGCATATTTCTGACTTAGTACAGGCATTTCCTTAGATAGAACATGGTGGATTAAACCTGATTTTATAGCTAGCCAAACCGCTCGCTTGTATGACAGTCGCATTGAATTCCATGATATTGACAACAATGTGTGAGCAAAACAAACAGATATAATAGGTAAAAACGTCACAAATTAGGGTAAAGCAGTGAACATTGTAATATAATCTTAATCACTATAAAAACAAACAACAAAGAAGCACTAAATGGCGTATAGACAAAGTACATAAGTATAAATGAAAGACAAGAATTAGACTTATTACCGAGTTATTGCAAGCTCTTGAATACCGAATTAGTTGGGAAATGTTTATCTCATATTCAGGTGAAGTGGTGTATTGCTGCGAAAGTAGGAAAAATTTATAATTTCAAAATTAAAATCGTCTCGCTTGTCATAGATTCTGGTACTGAGATGACCGCTTATGTCAATTCGAGGTATACGTCTAAAATAATATTCTTGTACAATGTATGCGTGATAACGAATATACACGTTTTAAAATGAAAATAAATATACATCAATAGGTTATAAGAGAAACACTCCATATAATACAGAGAGAGAAGCAGGTGACATTTTAATTTGTGAGTATTCTCTTTTGCTTAAAACAAGGCCTTTCTGGCTGACAATGAAATGGTAACTATGTTATAGAGTCGATTGACAATTTTGACCATTATATTCTTTTGTATATCTTGTCTTGCCGTTTATATTGGCTTTTTAAAGTGTCTATGTATGATCGATTTTAAGATATAAGACAACAACGCCAAACAATTCGTCATTAAAGAACAGTGGCTCTAATAATGAGTCATCTGATGAATACGACCATGTCAACTGATTTGTAGATCTTGTCTTGTTGATCATTGTTGATCTTAAGTTTTTTCTCTACCTTTTTATGTTGTCAAAATAAAAGGTTTTTTTTTTTAAAATGATAAAATTCGTCATTTAAGAGCAATAGCCTATATAAGACGTCGTCTAATAGTTTTGACTTTAATAGACAGTAGGTAGCTTTCAACATTCTGAACATTTCTTATCCTTATTTTAAGCCATTACGGCCAGGTTGGTAAGCAGGCGGGGTCGTAGGACACAATTTTAAACTTGATTGACTTATGAGTTTGAATGTCCCTTTGGTATCTTTCGCCTCTCTTTAAATATAACAAAACCAATGTGGCGTATTCGCATAATATTACGAACATGAATGTCACTTTAAATTAAACCTATCGTAGGCTATAATAATCGTTTACTTCAACTCATTCATCAGACAATTGTTCAAGCGAAAAATGAGAACTTAACACCCATCAAATTTTACGTATTTACACTCTCTGTAACTTAACATCTACCAATTTTTACGTATTTACAGTATCTGTATAGGCAAGAATAAACACTTTAAACACTTTAAGAGAATAACTGTCTCCAACCTGGAAAGGTTATTAATGGTGTTTGTTTAACAAAAATCGCCTTGCGTTACAATAAAATATATGCAAAATTAAAATAGATAGATAAGATCATCTTTGATTTATGTCTGAAATTTTTGACAACAGGCCTAGTGTAAGATGCTATGATAACATGGAAGCATCTGAGAAATGTTCTTGCCGTTATCGTTGATTTTAAATTTCTAGTTGATCAGAAAGTCAAGTTGCTCCAAAATATGTTTATTCAAAATCAATTTGCTCACAAGATCACTGCAGCGTACTTAAAAACAATAAATAATGCTTCAAACATTAAAATTGAATATATCGTTGCAGCCCAAAATTAGAATGGCAATCTTATGAATGATGTGTATATACTTGTTTGACCCACCTGTTGCAAAGAACATATATATCAAGTTCAGACATAAAAGCAATTAACAAATAGATTTGTAATTGCGAGCAATAACGGATGGCACCCTCGTCGTCCCCAAATTGCCAGGGTAACGGCAGTCATTTCGAAAATTCAAAAGTCGTAGAGCACATCTTCACATACAAGTTAACATTTTTATTCAGTAGCATCAAGTCTAGAGCATTTTGAAATTTCGCACATTTTTGCTGTTTCCATAGTAACGGCGGTAAAAAGCCAAAGACAGACGCCACATTGGCACATGCCATGTTACATATCCATATAGTTTCATTTAGTTTGATGTAATATTCACTTTAATGCATTTTGCCATAGGGTCAATGTTAAAACTTTCGCCCTGTTTCCATGACACTGTCGGCCATTTTGGAGTTTCTAAATACTTTCTGCACATCTAGGCATACCAAGTAACAGTTTCCTAAAGTTTCATCCAGTTAGGTCATATAATAAAATATTTAGAATTTGGAATTTTTTGGACATTTTATCAGTTTCCATGGCAACGGTAGCCATCTTGAAAATGCCATTCCCCGAATGCAAATCTGCACACGTTGGTTAACATTATTGTATAGTTCCATAACAATTGGTTCATACAATTTAGAGATATAAGTTGGACAAAAAAAGTGGAGGAAAAATAATAATAAGACGAAAAGACATGTAGAACTAGTAATCCTGTGTTAGGATGCTAACACAAAAGTCGCTAAAACGGACCCCATTTCATTGTTCTGCAGTATCCACAGTGCTAGTTAACAGTTTTGAAAACTGTCATTATATTTAAAGGATTTTGAATTTTCTTCACATTTTTGCAGTTTCCATGGTAACGGCTGCCATTTTGGAAAATTTTAATTCAAAAGTCATGTCTACGTATGCTAGGCAACATTTGTTTTAAGTTTCAATAATTTTGAAGCATTTTGAAATTTTTCATATTTTAGCAGTTTCCATGGCAACGGCGGCCATTTTGGAAATTCAAACTCAAAAGTCAAGTCTACATAAGCTAGGCAACATTTGTTATAAGTTTCAATACATTTGAAGCATTTTGAAGTTTTTCATATTTGCTGTTTCCATGGTAACGGCAGCCATTTTAAAAATTCGTAAGTCAAACTGCTGCTGCAAATTGTTCTCTCCATAATTATATACCATCAAATACCATTTAATGTCTCTAGAATAATTTTAACATTGATGTTCTGGAATGTTTCATTAAAAGTTACCCCTAAGATAATGCCAAGGAGACCCCTACTGAAATAAAAAGTTCCATGTTGAAGCAGACATGTCTCTTAATATTCATAAAAGTAATCATAATTCCATCTACTCTACATACAGTAGCAAATTTAAGAAATGTAAAATAAATTTGACCCCACCCATCTTTGAGCCCCTAATTATGCCAAGATGACACCCTGGTATCATGAACATTGGGTTCTGCAACCCCATGATGCAGACCCATACCCAGAAAAATATAAAGTTTCCATCCTCTGTAGCTTCTAAGAAAATGGTAGGTCAGTTTAAGGGTTTAGAAAAGAAGAATAAGAATAATAAGAATAATAATAATAAGAAACGGGACAAAACATAAAGTCTCCAAAACTCCGTTTTGGCGACTTAATAATTATATGTCACTGCCAACTCCATGATGATGCCAGGTTTAGCATAGTTATAGAAAATATTGGTATACCCTAACTTCTCCAGTTCAGCAGTAAAAATTGTATTAATAGATAATGTGTTTCCGTCCTTAACAGTTAATGATTGAATTATTTTGCCTTTGAACTATACTTTGATCAAATTTACCAAATCCAATTTATTGTTATCATGGGATTTGACCTGGGATTTACCTAAGACCGTTTGTGTCAAATCGTCGTTATCTATGTAAGACTGTAAAAATTGTCATACCGATTCGTTTTTTAATGTTTGGTTGATCATGTTGATTGTTTGTTTGTTTTATCGGTTTTTTTTTTTTATCTCTTTTTGTCATCGAGTTTTCATGTATTAAAGATTGTAAAATGAAAAAAAAAACTTTTGATGTGCCTAAATTTTGTTAAACAAACATTTGAAATACACGACTATATATATAAACGGATGGAGACATGTGCAATGAGAACCTCGATGTCTTCCTCGATGGCGCTTTTATAGATATTGTAATGGCCTGACCATTAAGTTTAACCGACGATTGGGCTCAAGCAATAAGACTATCAGGTGCCGATAATTTATTCTCAAACCAATCTAACAAATGGTAAAAAGCTGAAATACAAATAAAATACAATTTTATAAATGTGTTGAATTAATGTTATAACGTATGAAATGTCAAAAATAATTGATAGCACAGTCCTTTGAATGCGAGAAAATGTTGTACTTTCAAGAGCAGTTAAATCTCCAGTATTTCACGGAGAAAATGTTCAAATATGTGTAGAGCAATTTGAAGGCTTCAAATATAATGTTATAAAGTTAACTCACTCTGTGTTTAGCCACGAATTGTGTTCAAGATGACGTTTGTCCTTAGAAAGTTCTCCAGTACTGGGATGACCTTGCAATGTTCAATTCGAGATACGTGTACGAAAGGGAAAGGTAGCGATGATACAATGTTTTAACGTTCTTACACGTTCTTATAAGGTTTAAAGATGAATAATCCTCCTAGACTGGAACACATAAATAGATTAAGAATATAATCAAGCGAACTATATAAATTAAGGAACGGTGGAACAGAATAGATATTATGACAATGTATGAGGCGAAATGTTGTTACGTTTCTAAGGTCTTGGCAATGAAGCTGTCATCGTCGTATTAAACAATCATAAACAAGCGTTCTGACGTGAAGTAAAGTAAAATATTTTACATATACTTTGATGAATTGATATTTTGTATGCATACATAGCTTTAAACAGTAGCACTTTTATTGGACTACGTGTGCATTTTGACAATAAATGTCTTCTCGCCGATGCCTCAACTATTTGATAAACGCGCGTTTAGTAAAAATGTAAATGTTTATTTTTGTAACAAAAATGACGATGGGTACGAATGACACAATACATCACAATCCCGTTCTGTTTTCTTCGAACGTGACCTTCCTTATTAGACTTATTCACCGGAGTTGTACTTGGATGATCAACACAACGGGTTCTACATATGGAGCAGGATCTGTTGACACTTCCGGGTCACCTAATATCCCCGGATTTTGTTGGGGTTCGTATTGCTCAGACTTAAGATTTCTATTTTGTGTGTTATGTACTGTTGTTTGTCTTTTGAATTTTTGTTGTTCTTTGTCATGGCATTGTCAATTTGTTTTATCATTATTAGTTTGAACAACCCTTTGGTATCTTTCGACTTTCTTTATATATATACATAAATATATATTAATTAATGTTATAATTAAAAAGATAAATTATTTACAAAGTAAACTCAACACCTGTATATGGGATCAGCTTGCCTTACAGTGTACAAGTAAGCTTTTACTTTATTAAAGACAAATGCAAACAAAAGTTCAACAGATACTGTTCTGTTTGTTTATGCCGCTGTAGATAACAAACACAAAACATATTTTTTAGACTAAATCAATTTTCATCATGCGCGCAAATACAGCTCATGAAAAATAGTTAAAATATACAGTTTATACATAAATTCTAAATCTTATTTATCAAAGATAACATAAAAACAACACATTTTGTTGGGTGGAAGGGGTGACAACTGCACCGAAAGTGAGGCTCGAATGACAATATCATCAAATTGCATAATCACCTAAACTAAAGCACGATTTATTTCAAGTGACCATAACTAACCATTATGTTCAGCTCCAACTTAACCAAGAAAAATCATTTAACCTATAAAATATAAATTCAGCATGTGCATTAAGTATACACAAACGTGAATTAAATATAAGCAAACACACGTGCTAATGTTTACATACTTGTTTAACTCTTAAAGTTTCTTTGCGTAAATATATTAATGAATACCGCCGAGTCATTCATTATTTTTTCTTAATTAAAGTAGTAGCTGTAATTAACTCACCAGTGTATTTTTATTACATATACGACAGTGTACAGACGACTTAAGGTTCATCAAAAGGAATTGAAAAATATGACCGTGTTTACACCACAAAATCTACTATGAGTACAGACAAACTGATGCATGTAGGAAAGTTTTAAGGCATGGCAGGACCTAGAGATATAAAAGTTAAATGTAGTCCATGATTCAGAAATTAAAACCTTACCTGGATTTTGATGTGCATTTTTTTCCAGTCTGCAGAAGATAGCAAAATAAACAAACACATGAGTTTCATTTGATACGGTCCACTCAGTTACACAGTTTAAATCACCTATTGTTTGCAGATGTCTATTGTCCATCTATTGTCCATTTAAATCATTACTACTCACAACATTTATTATATGAGGAGCTTCTCCAACCTCTTTCCCAACTTAGTTTATTTTGGCACCTTCTGCAGGAATGAAAAAAAAAATGAATAGCAAAATCCAGAAAAGTTTATAATTTTCTAAAAAATAAAATGCATTTAAAATTTAATTATCTAGTTCCTGCCATGCCTGAAAATTTTTCCAGGTGCACAGGTTTTTCTGTACTCAGAGTAAAATATGTGGTGTAAATACGGCTATATTAGCCAAAAGGTTATGATGAACCTTAACAATCAAAAACAAAATCAAATATAGGAACCTATTATCTTTTAAAAGCACACTACGAAGGAATTAGATAACAAATCGAATGCACCGTATTATTCTTATTGGCTTCATAATGATATATAGAAATGCGGTATTCAGAAAACAAAGGTACAGCTATTTCTATAAACCAGCAAGGTTCTATTAAAATGGAGATGCATGGTTAAATGTTATACATTAGGTATAGATAGATATAAGAAGATGTGATATGAGTGCCAATGAGACAACTCTCCATCCAAGTCAAAATTTATAAATGTAAACCATTATAGGTCAAAGTACGGTCTTCAACACGGAGCATAGGCTCACACCGAACAGTA
>JAASAO010000443.1:0-44448 GCA_017311375.1 Mytilus coruscus
TATTTCATAATATTTTTTAAATATTAGTAAATTATTGTGACTGTAACTTGGATGTCGACAAATTGTCATTTTGGTAAACAAGTACATTTTAATTTATAAATAAAAACTTTTTGAACAAGTTAACTATCCAAAACTTTCTAAAAAGTTATAGTATCCAGCGCAAAAAGTTTTGGCATAAAACATCTCAGCTTTATTTTGAATTTCAAAATCCAAAATAATCAAACAATGTTATAAGACCTAAACATATTGCATATAAATCTTGTTCAGGTTAAGTTTTCTTTAAGGCTGCTGACAGTCGCTCCTTCCCGTTATATAATTGACAGTAAATATTATCTCCGCCTCCTTTTAAACATATCTATTATCACGTTCATCATTAGGCTCCATGTATCGGTGTTCATATTCAAATTTCATTCACATTTTATCTTGCATGTAATATGTGCAACTGGACTTTAGTCAATAATCTGTAACAAGTAGCAAAGGTCCATTTGAAAAATGTCAATTACTTCTGTCTCATATGACACACAATCGATGTTTTGTTATCTGAAACATCTAGACAATTAATAACAACGACTTACACCACAATGATAACATTTTGTTTTCATATTTACTACTAACAAGTGCATATTTTGTATGAAAAAGAGGCAAAAGATACCAAAGGACATTCAAAACTCATTAGTCGAAGAAAAACTAACAATGTCAAGGCAAAATACGGAAAAAAGAGGAAAGACGAACAAGTCCACAAAACACTGAACAGCGGTATACTACTGTTGCCTTTATATAGAAAAAAACAAGAATGAGCAACACGAACCTCAACAAAGAAATGAGGTTGAAATCATGTGCTCCTTAAAGATGAATAACTTCAGCTCCATCCGCCAGAATATACTTGTTATACATTTAGTTCCACAGTTATCTTTCTAACAATATCCACTCGTATTGTTTTCTTCTTGATCAATAATTACATCCCTTGCATATTATACAAGCATAGTTTATTATAGTATCTGTGTTGTTTAACAGATAAACGCCCCTTACATTCAGTATGCTTTCTTGAATTTTGTGTTTTACTTTAGTTTGCTTGAAAACGAAATATTTCAAATCTTGAAATACCAGATACCCATTTTAGATCTTATATTAGAGATAATGTTGCAATAAATAGAGAAAAAAAACGTGGAATAAATGGACGGATATTAAATAACATAACATAAAACAAAGAAAAGCAAAGCTTCGAATGTTTTTATATCAAGCAAAGAACAGTGTGTTATTTCTATAACCCGTATCGATCATACTAGAATAATACACAAGTATCTTCTGTAAAATGAAGTTCAATCACTTGCTTCGATTGCAACTATACTATTAAACATGTTTGTTTCTACATTGGCTAGAGGTATAGGGGGAGGGTTGAAATCTCTCTAAATATGTTTAACCTCTCCGCATTTTTGCTGTTTTTCCAAATCAGGAACCTCTGGCCTTTGTTAGTATTGTATAATTTTATATTTTAGTTCACGTGTATGTTTTGGAGTTAGGTATGACGTCCATTTTCACTCAACTAGTACACAATTTTGTTTCGGGGCCAGTTGGGGATTTCTCCCTGTGTTGCAGACCCATCGATTGCCTTCGGTTGTTTTCTGCTCTTTGGTCGGGTTGTTGTCTCTTTGACACGTTCTCCATTTCCATTCTCAATTTTATTTACTGGAATGTATTGACCTTACTAATATTCTTTTAGAATTTGTATATCAATAATATGTATGATTTATTTGATGGTATTCCTGTTACAAAAATGGTTCATTTTTATAAGAAATTTGAATATAATATATATAATACAAATAGGTTGGTTCAGTGTAAAATGATATTTTATATTTTTATCACGTCGTCGTAGTGTTGATCTCAATTTGTTTTAATCTTCAGTTATAGTATATGAAGGACTTAATGTCTGGTTTAAAGAAATATACCCTGGCAACAATATTTGAATTAGGTCTCGCCGCGATAAAGTCTTTTTGAGCGGAAGCGGCGTAAAGCAAAACAAATAAACCAATCAATCAATCATGTTCTACCAAGGGATCATTTGTTGAATTGGTCAACAGTTTGTCCACAATGAAAAAGGATTTGACAAATACTCTGAGATTGTTTACTCGTGTAATAGAAGTAACGAAAAGGTAAAGTACTTAAAGTTGTCGGCATACGTATGGGAACCAACTGTGCGCTCTCCTTTTGGACCATCTTAGCAGCAATTTATCGGACTAACCCTTATATGGAGTGCAGATTTCTCAACCCATAAGATTTGTTAGAGCTTTTATATAACAATTTTTTCATTGGCTAAAAGTTGCCATCAAATCCACAGTTGACATGTCGTAACTTAGGAGGGACCCGCTATTTTGAATTGCTTGGATCAACAAATGTTCGATTACTACAATATTATGGAAAATAAAACAACACCTACTTCAAAATCATTCATGAAGTTTCTTTGAATTTCAGTTTATCTAAAATTTCTGCATTTTTTCAAGCTATAACGTTTGATTTCTTTTTGTAATGCACTAGAATCGGAATAACAGTACAGTATTTGAAAAGTTGCCACCGTCAATTAGATTTGACGGTGGCACATTTCTATTTTACTGTCTACGTAAAACTGCATTTGCGACCATCAAATCGTTAATTGACGGTGGCAACTCTTCAACTACAGTCTTAATATTCCTTAATTAACGCCACCATTTTTTCTTGGAAAATGTCTATACAAAGTCAGGAATTTGACAGCTGTTTTCCATTCGTTCCAGTGCTTAATAAAGTCGAGCGTTTGGTGTTGTCAGTTTTTACAGACTTCACCTTTTTGATTTCACCGTGGAGTTCGATATACACGTTAGTACATTCTTTGTATATAATAATCATAAAAACATGATGTCATGGACAATGAAAATCTCAGTTATCTGTATGAGTATTTGCAAAATAATGCCTATTTACAATACTCCATGGAACAATTTATTTAGGCATAGGTCTATGTTTGTTAATGTCTGGTTATGGTATAGGTTGGTGGATATATTGTTCCTATTTTTACGTGATTGAGTTAATCAATATTGTACACATCTGCGGTCATTAACGGTTTCTATCGTCAGATTGTTTTACAATAAGAAAAGCCTGTATAAATACAGCAGACACGTTTGGTTTCCGGATTCTGTAAAAACGAATAAAAGTAAACATGTAACCTTCTTATCTAAGTTTTTTTATATTTAATAGTATTAGATTAATTATATATGTGAAGTACTTTTACTTTAAAAAGTGAATAACCACAGTATATCATTAAGGTTCGAATATTCCAATGTATTTTTGTATTAGCTTAAAACATCTTATTATTTCTATTCATTTTTTGACTGCATCTTTGTTTTACACATACATATTATAGCTGTTTAGAATAGAATAGGAGAACTGACAATAGTCCAATTCTTACAAAGGAATACAAGTTCAAATATTGGCTTTCAATTATTCGTGCTTCGAGCGTTCTTGATGAAGGAAAATCAAGAAATTCGCATCGGACGCATTGAAATTTAAAAAGTATCGCTTTCCTTTTTTTTCTTACTATACATAAGGTTTGAAACAAAATTTAAGTTAAAAAAGAAAAATGATGTTAAAGTAAATACATAGTCTTCTCTTTATGATTATAAGATGTGATATGATTGTCAATGAGAGAAATTTCCACTACGTTACAAATATCGTAGATGTTAGCATATTGTTTGTTTTTGCAATATTATTTTGACAGCTTTAACTACATCATATCATATTTCAATTGCCTTGAGTGAGACCTCTTTCTTGAAATCTGCCCGCAATGAGATCATTTGTTATACTATGAGTGTGATACAGCTCACTATGATAATGTTCGTGTATTTGTTTGTTGGATTAAACGCCACATATAATTATAATGGTTATACCAAGGCGAACAGTTTTGTTTGTGGAAGAATCTGGAGTAAACAGACAGAACAACTGACTTTCTGGAAAACTGAAATCTGTCAATTTAAATGAGATTCGAATCGAATACACATTACCATGAAAATGTTTTATGTACACAAGTTTCTAACAAACCACATTTATTTAACAGTTTAACAAACATGCGATTTATAGGGTTAATGCCACGTTCAGTGATATTGGTTATACCATGGGGACCAGTTTTGTGTTGGTGGAGGAAGCTGGAGTAAACAGCCAGAACAACCGACTTCGTCTGGAAAACTGGGTATCTTTGTCAATTTAAAAGGATTCCATTACTCATCACTATAAGGATGGTGTATGTACACAAGTTATATACTTAATGCATATGTACAGTTTCATCAAAATGCAATTTGTAAAACGATTTTGATTTTCATTAATCTCGAATTGTTGGCCAATGCTTATTTGTACTCTAATCTTTGGTACGAAATATTTTCTTATACCTCTGTAGGAAAATACGAACATTTTGCATGCCGTTTATTTCAGTATTATGGTATTTTTTACAGAATGGTGATACTCCCTTACACTCAGCTGTTAGTGGTAAACAGCTCGGAATACTTCAGTTGTTATTGAAAAGAACAGATATAGATCCAAACAAAGGAAATAAGGTAAGAATTGACGTTCTTCACAGGAGTGTCCAATTTTGTTAAATCTTCCATCAAAACCAAAGAAGAAGAGAATTGAAAATATTTTTATTAAAATATACACATTCCCCATCCCCCCCCAAAAAAAAAAATATAGGGTATGAATATATTGGTCGAGTAGTATAATTGCTAAATCGTTTGAAACATCCAATAAAAAGAAAGAAAAATGATGTTAAAATTACAAATATCCTGATACATATTGAAAAAGTAAATGTGATGTGATTGCCAATGAGACAACTTTCAACTACGTCACAAATGACGTAGGTGTAAGCAGTTTGTCTGTGTTTGCAATATTATTTTGACAGCTTCAACTATATCTTATCTTATTTCGATTGCTTTGACTAAGACCTCTTTCTTAAAATCTGCCCGTAATGAGATCATTTGTTACTATGAGTGTGATATAACTTACCATGATATTGTTCGTGTATTTGTTATTTTAATTACTCTAATCGTCTGTATGTGATGACGTTTTTACAGGATTGTCCAACTCTGTTAAATCTTCCATCAAAATCAAAGAAGAAGAGAACGGGAAATATTTTTATTAAAATATACAAATCGCAAAAAAGATGGGTATGAATAGATTGTTCGAGTAGTACAAATGCTAAATCGTTTGAGACATCGAATAAAAGAAAGAAAAATGATGTTAAAATTTTAAAATCCAAGGCGACCAGGTTTTGTTGGTGGAGGAACTTGGAATAAACACACAGGACAACAGAACTTCTGGAAAACAGGCAAACTTTGTCAAAATAAATAGGATTCGAATACACATCACAATGACCAGGTTTTATGTACACATGTTATTAACCTAATCCACAATTACAGTTTCATCAAAATTGTGATAAACAAAAACGGTTTGAAGTTCATTAACTTCTCGAAATGTTGGCTGGTGTAATTTTTTGTACTGTACTCATATGTATGAATTGTTTTTGTTAGCTTTCATATGATGCAATGAGCAGTGCAAGCTTTTTAATTTCAGTATAATGGTGATACTCCCTTACACTTAGCTGCTAGTGGTGGAAATCTCGACATAGTGCAATTGTTATTAGAAAGAGCAGATATAGATCCAAATAGAGAAAATAAGGTACGAGTTGACGTTTTGTACATAATTGTCAAACTTTGTTGAATCTTTCATCAAAATCAATGTCAACATAATTTTGCTTATAAAATCTATACACATCTTGGCAAAATACTTTAATCTTCATAGTGAAAAAGCGTTATGTATCCAAAATATTCGAAATGCCAAGACATACTTATACCCAAATCATTGAGATTGTTTTTGTGATATCTATTTGACGTGACTCTGTATTCATGTATCCCGTCATACTTTGAACGTCAGAATGTTCTTTTTTTATTAATATTACTTTTACAGTTAAGTCTTTTTTTTGTGATATCCATTTAACGTGATTCCGTACTTATGTATCCTGTAATACTTTGAATGACAAAATTATTCTATATTTACCTATGTGACGTCAAACGCGCGATTCTACGCCAGTACTCAAAACCTTCCATCCTTTATGGATGAATTTTACATAGATAAATAAAATCGTGTAATAAAAAGCAAGATGAGGATGTTAAATTTGATGTATAAAATTGAGAATGGAAATGGGGAATGTGTCAAAGAGACAACAACCTGACCACAGAACAGACAACAACAGAAGGTCACAATAGGTCTTCAATGCAGCGAGAAATTCCCGCACCCGGAGGCGTCCTTAAGCTGGCCCCTAAACAAATATATATACTAGTTCAGTGATAATGGACGTCATACTAAACTCAAATTATACACAAGAAACTAAAAGTAAAAATAATACAAGACTAACAAAGGCCAGAGGCTCCTGACTTGGGACAGGCGCAAAATGCGGCGGGGTTAAACATGTTTATGAGATCTCAACCTCCCCTATACCTCTAGCCAATGTAGAAAAGTAAACGCATAACAATACGCACATTAAAAGTCAGTTAAAGAGAAGTCCGAGTCCGATGTCAGAAGATGGAACAAAAGAAAATAAACAAAATGACAATAATACATAAATAACAACAGACTACTAGCAGTTAACTGACATGCCAGCTCCAGACCTCAATTAAACTGATTGAAAGATTACGTCTTCATCATATGAATATCAGGCACAATCCCTCCCGTTAGGGTTTAGTATCATACCATCATAAAATATATGAGAAGAGCATAACCCGTGTCATGCCAACAACTGGTTTTAAATAAATGTGTTTAGTTCCGATGCAAAGACCCTATAAGTGAATCAATATTAAAGCCAAAATATGCAATCTTTAATGACCTGACAACAGTATCGTAACTATATCCCTTCTTAATAAGTCTATGTAAAGGTTTTGTTAGCTTCTGAGGTGAATACTGACATTTTAGTGCTTTATAAAAATATTACCATAAAAGATTGGATGTGAAATACCTGAACGTATAAGAAGTCTGCATGTTGAGCTATATTTACGAATGATGTCCTTGCACCGATGATAAAATTTAGTAAATTTGTATGCCTTTTGTGCTTCTTTGTTACATTTGTTTGTTTTATAGTGATTAAGATGATAACACAATGTTGACTGCTGTACCCTATTTTTGACGTTTTACCTATTGTGTCTGTTTGTTTTGTTCACGCATCGTTGTCATTATAATAGAATTTGATGCGTCTGTCATACAAGTTAGAGGTTTAGCTAGCTATAAAACCAGGTTCGATCCACCATTTTCTACATAAGAAAAGCCTGTACCAAGTCAGGAATATGACAGTTGTGATCCATTCGTTTGATGTGTTTGAGCTTTTCATTTTGCCATTTGTTTTCCTTTTGAATTTTCCTCGAGTTCAGTATTTTGTGATTATACTTTTTCTTAGTTTAAGTTTATTTTGCATTCCAATTGCACAGATACATTAAAGCAATGAGTTGTCATTCATGAACGCATGTATATACAACCACTAATTATTTGAATAAAGTCTAAAACAGGAGTCCTTGATTGCTGTTAATGTAGTATTATTGCAAAAATATTTACTCAGTTAATTCAATTCACCATGATGCCGATTATAATACACTCCATGCTGTATAATCAACTGTTTTTTTTAAACGCGAAGAAAAAAAATGTCGTTTTCTTTGTATCATATAAAACAGCATATGATTGACCGAGTCTGATAAAATCAAGCAATTTTGCTAAATTTATTTTAAATAAAAGATTTAACCCATTAACCAATGATATATATATTTCAAAGTGTTCTATTTATCGAATGTTTGACCTAAATTGTTGTTGCTTTCAGGAAATGAAATATGTTAGTCTGATAACAAAACTATATGACCTAGGTGGTTTATTGTTTTACATCTTGAAAATTTCATGTATATTACATGATTTTTACACCTGTTGAGTTACTGCTAATTTATATCATAAAATCTAATTCTTAGGCCAACATTAAAAATATCTTTGTTTCCCCTCCCCCGACTGAGGTTGTCAGGATATGGGTAGGTAGGTAGGCAAATTATTTTATTTTATTTCTTGATATTGTTTTTCTATATTGAATTTGTACAAAATTAAACAGGTAAGGCTCAAGTCAAGAAAAGTGGGTATTCCCTGTATTCAGTGTACATCCCAGTTTTCTGGTGTTAAAACAGTATACAGGGACCTCCTTTTTACCTATTCATTTTATGGTATGAAATCTACAAAAGCGCACATTCTACATGTGATAACAATGTTTAATGATAGCAAGTGTTTTATTAATTAAAAATCAAGCTTATTTCAAGTCTAATTTGATGCATAACTCACAACAAAACAATTCCTTTGTTCACCAATTCATACCTTGATCATCAATTATGAGATGACAAAAAGATATGTTAATCACTTGGGAATTAATGAATAAAAATTTTCAATAGAAGTGAACATAATTCAGTTATGTTCAGTTACACCTGAAGCATGCAGCTTGGTCAATTGATTCCTAAACAAAAGATTTGTATGTTTTTTCGAGTTCTAGAAAAAAACAAGGCTTCACTTATTCATGTTTTGTTGTTCCTAGAATACTTTAAGTATTTACAAATTCAACTGATGCAGTTATAACGTTAAAACGTGCCCTTTTGTAAATTTCATGCCATAAATTGAAAAATGAAATCACATTTAAACTAATTTTTTTACACCAGAAATCAGGAACGTTCGCTGAAAGCAGGGAATACATGTATCCCACATTTCCTGACTTGTGCCTAACCTGTTCGAAGACAAAGCAGATAGATTTCAAAGCACGATTCAGACCATTTTTACTCAAAGATTTTATCCTTTAAACGGGCACAGAGGTTAAAGACAAAGCAAATCAAGGTGCACTCAGTGGGTTGAAAGATGCTTCAGATTTTTTATTTTCAAAGATCACCCTTGCACACAATACAAATCGTGTGGCAAGGCATTCCCTTATGTTTCTTTTCCTTGATTCCGAATCATATAGACGCTTCAATGCAAAAATGCCTTGATTTAAAACGCTTGTTGACTACAGCATCGGAAAGGTATCACAAAAAAACAACGCTCGTTGACTACAGCATCGGAAAGATATCACCAAAAACCAACATAGCAAAAAAAATTTTGGACAAGAATGGCCAATAAAATTTTTCGAGTCGCGGTGATTTTACCGGGTCGGTCGTGGGAGGGGAAACAAACAATATTTTATTTTTGGCCTTATAAGGAAGGTTCTTTCTAAATGTCATTTTACATCTATTACATTTAGAATACATTATATGGTGTATAATCAAATGCTTTTTAAACCTGATTAAATTAGATTTTATGATATTTTTAGATTACCTCAGACTTTATTTAACGTCAGCAGCAAGTTGATGAACTAGGGTTATGTAAAAGAACGTCTCGTCCCTTTTCTAAAAAGAATCATCGGAAGATACCAAGACCTTGTTGATAAATATTCCGTACCAACTTCACAAATAATACATAATGGTCTTGAAGTATAGAATTTAGGTACTGACATTATTTATCATCTTAATTACGTGTTATATTGTTGATTGACTATTTTCCTGTCTAGATATGTTTTTTGGTGTGGAAAGACCTTAAATTATTCTCTAACAATTGGATTTTAATTTTTTTTTTCTTCCGCCAATTTTTTTCTTGCGCAGTATTGTTGTTTCAAAAGTTGTCGCTTAGATATTTGGTATATGATATCGAACAGTTTATACGCTTTTAAATCTGATACTGTTTAACCGAACCTTTTACTTTGTAAGAGTTATTTCCCCGAACACCGTTCTCTTGTTCGGACTACTGCTTCGCAACCGTAAAAGATTACGACAAATTTATTTTACCAAATTGCCCGTTATATCCTAAGGGCATGGAGAATAATTTTGACCATAGAGATCCGGAGACTCCATATGAGAGTTATTTCCCCTTATGTATTTGATATAAGTGATATGCATTTGTAACCGGTAAACCATGAGTGATAAGTAAGTAAGTAAGTAATTTTATTTCAAGTCGGCATATATACATAATAACAGATAAAACAGGAACTCTGGTGAGCTCTTTAATCGACTATCATATAAAAATCATGCCGCTTCATGCAAATACTAATAGATTAAAAAAAAAAAAAAAAAAAAAAATGGATATATAATGAAAGCAAATTAATTTTGATTTCTGAATCTCCAGGGTCAATGCTCATGCGTCAAACACATCTATGTGCATTGAATAAGGGAACCAGCAATCACTTAAATATCATAAAATACTAAAAAACTAAAAAGCATCAATAAATAAATAAATTAAGCACTGTCATTTAATAGCAGCTATTTACTAGTGGATAAAAAAGCAGAGCAAACGGCCAGAAAAGAAAAAAAGAAAAGAAAGAAATTTCAGCTATGAGGCAGCACTGGATGGAAACGGCATGAACTGCGGTTGCATTTTTGACCCCCACACCAGCAATTTATATAATTCCTAAATTGGTCAAAAAAGATCATAGTTCTAGCCTCATTGGGAAGGGAATTCCATACTTGTGCTGCCTCAAATCTAAAAGATCTTTTACCATAACTTGAGATTCTAGGTCTAGGTACCTCAGCAAAGTTCACATACCTGAAATTATATTAATTGTCTTTTATTACAATTAGATCTTGAATAAATAAAAGGCATTTGTTATTAATTATTTTCTCCAAGGCATTTGAGCGTATTCTACTAGTTTTCAGTGATGGAAGGTTTGAAACCTGCAGTAGTGTTTCGTACGAGTTCTGATGGTCTTCATAAATAAAACAAAGCGCTCGCTTTTTTTTAATTTTTCTATTTTTATTGTATATTGTTCCCAACAGAAATGCCAAGTCAAAGGGCAGTAACTTAAGTTTGACATAACGAATGAGTAATAAATTGAAGTAGTTTTACCTCATCCTCACATGATATAGAAATACCATTCAAATCAAACACAAGCGTGTTATTATGTGTGTTTTTGCCAAAAGAGATAGCTTGACATTTTTCTGGGTTGGCCTGCATTTTATTTCAAGAAAACCACTGTATTAAATAATTGCTGTCTTCCTCAAGTGCAGAAATTACGTCTTGTAAGGAATTTCTAGACTTTGACAAAGTATTGTCATCAGCATAAATATATAAAGAACATATTTTTTAACAAAAAAGAACAAATCATTTATAAAAATATTAAATAGGATGGGCCCAAGGATGGAACCTTTTGGTACCCCTTTAAATATGTCATGCATACCACTTAAATTTTCGTTTCACACACTATTTTCTTTTTGTTAAATAAATATATAACATATCAAGTGATGATTTTGAAAGACCACAAGCTTTTAGTTTCAGTAGCAGTAAGTGATGGGGGTGACAGTCAAAAGCTTTTGACAAGTCAATCAGGATAGCTGCAAGGTATTTATTTCGGTCTAGGGCTAATTTCCAATCTTCAATCACTCTTATTAAAGTCTACTGACATCCACAGCCTGATCTAAAAGCTGCCAAAAAATTGATTGAACATATTATTAAAGTACTGTACAAATTGTACTTCTATGGCAGTTTCTAAATTTTAGAAATGGCCGGTAACATACTTTCCAGTCTATACTTTCCTTTTTCTAATATACTATTCTTTTTGTAAATATGTGCAACTTGAGCTTCATTAAGATGCTCAGGGAAGGTTGATGACGATAATGATAAATTAACTATATCTGTAAGAGGTTTTACAATAGCAGGTTTAGCAAAATGTAGTAATTTGGGTGACATACCATCTATTCCAATGGCTTTTTAAACATTACTTTTACGTAAACGTTCCTCAACAAAGTTTTGATCAATAGGGGAAAAGGTAACATTGTTTTTGGTCAAGATCGTAAAAATTATCTTTAATGGCCAAAGTACTCGGGTGAACATCATCAACCTGTATTTGATTGATTCCATTAATCTTGTCAACATTTACAAAATAGTTATTATCTTGTTTTGTAATTAGAACATTATTTGCAGAGAGGACATTTTCCTTTTGGTGTACATTACCTTTATTTGTACAAAAATATTTCACTGTTGGCCAGAAATCTTTAGACTTAGGCCCCAAGCACAAAATATTGGTTAATAGACCTATTTTTTTTAGTTTTGTAACATAGTTGCGTTGACGTCTCTATGCTTCCCAGTTCTTACTACCACTAAATTTTTGAAATTTATTATACATCATTTTTTTTTCTATAAATGGTACTGTTTAGCTCTGCATTCATATATGGTACCTGATTTGGAAATCTTTTTCTTTCCTTCAAAGGTGCATGTTTGTCACTATCTCAAAGAAACGTTTACTAAAATGATCATATGCTGCATTTACATTATCAAATTCAGATATATCAAAATTCAGATTTTCTAATAAATCTTTTTAAAAATTTGATGCATCAACATTCTTAAAACTACTGCATATCTTCTTTTTGGTAAAATGTTTGGTAAATCACAATTTAGCTGCACAGATATAAAGTTGTGCACATCACTAATTCCTGTACCAAAATTACATAGATATAAGAAGATGTGGTATGAGTGCCAATGAGAAAACTATCCATCCAAGTCACAATTAGTAAAAGTAAACCATTATAGGTCAAAGTACGGCCTACAACACGGAGCCTTGGCTCACACCGAACAGCAAGCTATAAAGGGCCCCAAAATGACTAGTGTAAAACCATTCAAACAGGAAAACCAACGGTCTAATCTATATAAAAACGAGAAACGAGAAACACTAATGAACCACATCAACAAACGACAACCACTGAACATCAGGTTCCTGACTTAGGACAGGTGCAAACAAATGCAGCGGATTTAAACGTTTTAAAAGGCGCCAACCTTCACCCTAACCTGAAACAATAATGTAACATCACGACATAGAAAGACACACTATAAAATATCAATTGAAATGGCTTAACTTAATCAAAAGATATATTAACAAAAACAAGTGAACATACACTGAACGATTATTTTTGATCTATGACACAATGTAAATACAAAATTAATAAAAAAGAGGGTGAGATGTGAAACAATATCAGAAAGACAACCATAATTTTGAACAAAATGCCGCCAAATAAAATACCGTACACAGGTAAATAAAAATAATTTTGTTGTAAGGTATACAAGGAGTACGGAAATATTTTTTACAAAATAAATAATTTTGTTGGTCATAGTACGAGAACAGAAGTGAACATTTATCGTCATACCAAACACTTATCAAAGGTGGTATATATTAAAAATAGTGAGACGAAATATAACACTAAATAAGTAAACATTAAATAACAAAATGCATTACAAATTGTATCTGTTATATATTTATCGTGGGTTGCAATGATGACTATTTCATTAGAGTATACATGTTTATTAAAGTACAATCTACACACACAATGATTAAATTTGCAATGCATCAGTATATATAAAACCAAGAGTAATGTAATGCCATGGGAAAAATACGCCCATAGAACCTAACAGAATACTGAAGCTGTGAACTATGATAAGAGATAAGATCAGATAATAATTTATTGACAGAAACATCCGCTAATCTGATGATTATAAATTCCTAACTGTCAGTATTAATTATAAGCCAATTAAACTATGGTGATAATGTATCTTGTAAACATAACAATCTTTCCCCTTTTAATTAAGGAGATCAAGATAAGCAAGATTAATCTCTAGTGAATGAAAGTAATAAAATCAATTTACACTCAATTAAACTAAACAGCCACAAGCTTTACTGTCTATGTATTGAATGTCCTAGTATGATATCCTAAACCTTCAGTTATATCACTACACTAATTTAACCACAAATATTTACAGTCATATATTTTCAATAAGTCTCTCTGGTGCTTTTCTTACTCTTTCTGAGCGGCGCGTAATGATAGTGTTATTGGCATTTTCAACTGTTAAATTTTCGGTTATTTTAGTTGGTTCGGATTCATTGTTGTTTTCAGAGTTTTCGGTATCGCGGTTTGAATTACATTTTGGTACTATAATTAATTCAGTGTCAATATCAGATTTGGTATTTTCAAGTATGTTTGGTATGTCTTTATTTTCCTGCGGTACAAATTCACGAATCTGATCAATATGTCTCTTCCATACTAAATCTCCAACTTGGACTTGATAACTTACTGGTCCAAGTTTATGAACGATAACTCTTTGTTTTTACTTGTTATTGTCTCTATAGTCTCTAACTAACACATGTTCTTCTTTTGCGATTTCTCGACACGGTTTTGTCTTACTTCTCTGTCTCTGCATTCTTTTATTGATATTTGGTTTCGGCGCGTCTTAACGAGTTTGTAATCTTCTTCCACAAACAATTCAGCTGTAGTCCGCTTTGTAGTACTATGCGGCGTGGTTCAATAGCCCAATAGAAATCTACAAAGTTTTTCACTCAAAGTTCCGGATTTGTATTTTACTATTTTCATAGCCTGTTTGAATGTTCTAACAGCTCTCTCTGCCTCTCCATTCGAAGATGGATGATACGGCGCGGATAGAATGTGTTTTACTCCATTCTTTTCAGGAAGGTCTCAAATTCACTCGATGTAAATTGAGGTCCATTGTCCGACACACTTTCAGTAGGTATTCTATGTGAAGAAAATAAAATCGCAACGCGTTTATTGTCTTTTCTGATGTTGTACTCAACATTCGGATAACATCAATTCATTTTGAGTGTGCGTCCACTACAATTAAAAACATTTCGTTCAAGAATGGTCCGCAAAAGTCTATATGTACACGTTGCCAGGGTTTTGCCGGTCATATCCATGGATTAGCGGTAGCGGCAGGTGGTGCGGCTTGCGTGTTCTGGCATGCTGTGCAATTACGTACAGTTATTTCAATGTCAGTATCTAAATTCGGCCACCACACATGCATTCTTGCTAACCTTTTCATGCGCACAATTCCAGGGTGATTTACATGAAGTTCATTTAGTACATCAGCTCTGTATCTTTCAAGAACGATTACTCGTATTCCGCATAATAAGCATCCTTCCTCCATTGATAGTTCATCTTTCACACGAAAATACGGTTTCAACTCATTCGAAATGTCAGTGTATTTCGGCCAACCATACAATGCAGCATGTTTAACTTTAACAAGAGTTGAATCTTTTTCTGTTTCTCTTTTAATGTTATTCGCACTGACTGGTAGTTCGTTCAAAGCTTGTACATTTCTTTTCTCCACTTCTTCCCAGAAAATGTTAAACGGCGATTCACATAGGGTTTTCTTCAACGGCAATCTGGATAATCCATCAGGGTTGGCATTTTCGCTGGACGATTTGCACTTCACATCGTACTGATATCCACTCAGTTGAATAGCCCATCCTTGAAAGCGCGAAGCAGCTAACATCGGTATACCAGTTTTCGGTCCAAGAAGTAACGATAGCGGTTTATTGTCCGTTATCAACGTGAACTTTCTTCCATACAAATACTGAAGAAAACTGGTAATTCCAAAAATTATAGCTAACGCTCCTCTTTCAATTTGCGAATAATTTCTTTCAGCACTTGTTAGAGTGCGCGACGCATACGCAATTGGTCGCTCTTCTCCATTTTCATATTTATGCGAAATTACACAACCTAATCCATATGGAGATGCATCAACGGCTAATTAAACATTCACATTTGGATCATAATGAGCTAACACTTTTGTAGAGCTCAACAATTTACTAAATTTCAGAAATGATTTTTACCATTTTCATTCCAATTCTACTTAGATTTCTTTGCTAACAACTCATTTAACGGTTGTAACACTGTTGACATATCTGGAATAAATTTCCTACAATAATTCACTAACCCAAGCCAAGATTGCAATTCTTTCACATTTCCGGCTCTGGTACATTCAACATAGCTTCCACATTTTTCGGAGATGGTTGAATGCCATCTTTATTCACAATAAATGCAAAATACTCCACTTCTTATTTCATCAGAGAACATTTAGATTTGTTCAGCCTTAATCCATATTCACTAAGGCGTTTTAATACTAATCATAAATTTTTCAAATGCTCTTCATCACTTTTTACAGTGATTATCAAATCATCTAGAATACATCCTACTCCATCTAATCATTCAAGAACTTTATCCATAAATTCTTGGAATATTGCAGGACTTGAAGCGGCACCAAACGGTAATCTCGTATAGCGGTATAATCCCAAATGCGTATTAATCGTAACAAGATTTCGGGAATTTTCACATAGCAATAATTGTTGATATGCCTGAGATAAATCCAATTTTGAAAACTTTTTTACCACCATTTAATCTCGAAATCAATCCTCTGCTTTTGGTCATGGGTACTGGGGTACCTCTAAACATGAATTGATGGTAACATTATAATCTCCGCAAATACGTACGCTTCCATCTGGTTTAATTACAGGAACGATCGGCGCTCCCCATTCGGTTTTTTTTTTTTTTTTTCAAGAATTCCTTGCTTTTCAAGACGTTTGATTTCATCTGCGACTTTGTCACGCAGAGCATACGGTATAGGTCGTGGCTAAAACAAATTTCGACACGGCTTCCTTCTTTAATTTCAAAGACGCCTGCATTCCTTTCACTGTACCTAATTCATCTTTGAAAACGTCCATGTGCATTAGTTTATTAACCTTATCTTTAACTGAATAAGGTGTAATCGCTGACCTGATATGCTTCCAATCTACAGTTAATTTTGACAGCCAGTTCCTTCCAAAAAGAGACGGTCCCTCTTTCACAACGATTAACGGCAATATTTCTGTATGTTTGTCATAAACCACATTGACAGTTATTTCACCAATTACCGTAATTGGATCTCCTGTATAGGTGTTCAATTTGACATTGCTCTTTTGTAACTTGATATGCAAAAACGACTTTTTGTAGTTTTCTTCTCCAATAATTGATACTGCTGCACCTGTATCCAATTCCATAAAGTAATCGACATCTTCAATCTTGACATCTAGCTTCAGTTCCTTTTTCAGTTGATTTTTTATTAGTTGTTAGTGGCTTTGAACTAGCTGTCAGATAACTGCAGTACTCTCAGATCTGTTCCTAGTGTCTTTTGTTGTTTGGATGTACAAGTACCTGCCACGTCCACTTGTATTTTGTCCATCTGATGAGTTAAGTTTTTCCCGATTTTATAGTTCGTTCTAATGTTGTACTGTTATATCACTGTCCCAGGTTAGGGGAGGTTGGGATCCGCCACATTATGTATGTATGTGCCTGTCCCAAGTCAGGAGCCTGTAGTTCAGTGGTTGTCGTTTGTTTATGTGTTACATATTTGTTTTTCGTTCATTTTTGTACATAAATGAGGCCGTTAGTTTTCTCGTTTGAATTGTTTTACATTGTCATTTCGGGGCTTTTAATAGCTGACTATGCGGTATGGACTTTGCTCATTGTTGAAGGCCGTACGGTGACCTATAGTTGTTAATTACTGTGTCATTTTGGTCTCTTGTGGACAGTTGTCTCATTGGCAATCATACCACATCTTTTTTTTATATATATACTTGTAATCGAAGTCCTACATGTTTTGACAGTGAACACTTCCCATCCGGAATTTTCCTCTGGTTCTGATTCCGAATCTTCCTCAATCTAGTGAACTTTTGACGGTTTTGCTTTAAACTTAGTGTTCTTTTTATATTGCTTGTTAATTTTGTCTTGATTTTTGTTTTTCGGAAACGATTTTCTGAATTTTCTACTAGTATGTCCAATTTCTTTGCACTTTTGACATCTTGAATTCTTATAGAAAAAACTGTCCGCATTATGTCCAGATTTTCCGCAGCGGTAGCATTCTGGCGATCTCATAGTCACCTTATGGGTAGTTGAAACTTCATTTCTAAATTCATTGGTCTCCTTTTCCGCAGCTTCTATACCAACAGCAATTTCGAAAGCTTTTTTCAAATCCAGTTCACTTTCGGATAATAATTTCCTTTTGATGGTTGTTGAATACAGTCCACAAACAAGTCTGTCTCTTAACCCTTCTTCGAGAAATGCATTGAATTGACAAGTATCGGCCAGTTTCTAAGATTTGCTAAATAATCCTTCACTTTTTCATGGCTTTCCTGTTTGGGTTGATAAAATTTGTATCGTTCTGCAATTATCAACGGTTTAGGTCTTAAATGATACGTTAAAATTTCTATCAGGTTGTCAAATGTCTTTGTGTTTGGTTTTGCTGGAGCACATAAGTTCCGTAATAAACTATAAGTTTTTTCTCCACAGACTGTGAGAAAAATTGACCTCTTCTTGTCGTCATCGTCGATTTCATTTGCAAGGAAATACTCTTCTAGTCTTTCGGTATATTCCTCAAATTATGTTCAAACTTAAACTCCTCGATTCGACCATAAGTAGGCATTTTAATGTTTTCAGGTGTGTTACAATTTCAACAGATTGTAAAATAAAGTTCTCTAAAAATGTTCCATATCCTCGTCGCCAATGTTATATATTTATCGTGGGTTCCAGTGATGACTATTTCATTATAGTATACATGTTTATTACAGTACAATCTACACACACAATGATTAAATTTGCAATACATCAGTATATATAAAACCAAGAGTAATGTAATGCCATGGGAAAAATACGCCCATAAAACAGAATACTGAAGCTGTGAAGTATGATAAGAGATAAGATCAAATAATAATCTATTGACAGAAACATCCGCTAATCTGATGATTATAAATTCCTAACTGTCAGTATTAATTATAAGCCAATTAAACCATAGTGATAATGTATCATGTAAACATAACAGTATAAACAGGTCAAATTAACACGAAAGCACGATTCGTTTCTATGTATGTTGGCCTTTGTTTTTGTTGCACTTCAATGTTCCTGTTGTTCTTTTGTTTTCCTCTTATAGTTGAAGTGCTCCCTCAGTTTTAGTTTTGTAACCCAGATTTGTTTTTTTATCAATCGATTTATGACTTTTGAACAGCGGTATACTACTGTTGCCTTTATTGAGAGTACTTGCAGTTACTGAAACCTAGTTAAAAGCCAAAAACAATTAATAATAAAAAATCATGCATCAGAGACTAAAATCAACTAAAACACATCCTAAGGATTAAGTATTTTAACGTCATGGACAGTCAAAAGACATGACTCGTACAATGCCAAAATAAATGTATCGACAGGCAGTAGGATAGTTAGGAGTTAACATTTTAATAAATATGTATAATCTTATATATAGATAGAGTAATCTATATATAGAAAATGAACGTGGTTGTGTATTTATACATCCCAAAAACCGTTTGAAAAGAATATAAATTTAGTTATGTTTTAATTTGCTGATGACAAAAGCAATATTTGTGCCAATGTAAACTATATTCTAAGATCTAATTACAAATTTGGTAAGGTAACCTTTACTAATAAGTATGTTTAAACGTTCGATGAGTTTACACGGATCACATAGTGATTTCCGCGCTTTTAGGACAACTACTGCTGTTTATGTTAGATCTATTTAAAGTAAGTTCCTTTGGGTAAATTTCGTAGTATATTAAGAGAACTCTGGATTATTTAACAAAAAATTTCGATACACTTTATCGCCGAAACGTACATATATGTTGTCCAGGAGAAACTTTAAAGCTTCAATCATATTGTGTGGAAGTGTTGTGTAGAGAGTAGACAAATCATAAATGTCAACAGAATTGAAAGGACCATCAAAAGCATATATGTTATCTAAAACCTCTAAAGAATTTTTAACACTCCAAAAATAATTAATAGAATTGTTTTCATAAGCTTGATTACAAAAGTTAATAACAAGTTCTTTGATAGTAGTAAGGGAGGTAGTTAGAAGCACCGACAGATTAGTAGTAAAACACTTACAAGATGCGGAGATGAAACGGAATGTCTTTTGAAAATCGCAGTCATGATTCATTAAAATCAAATCTAAAAGGGTTGCATTAGAAATTTTCGTAAAACATTTAGCTTTCTTAATGATGTTTTTCAAATTAAAAATATCACAGATTTCTCTTATCATTGCACTCTTATCACAGTTAAGCATGTCATAATTAAAGTCACCAATAAAAATATAATTGTCATATTTGGATATAATTTTGTAAATAGTTTTGGTACAATCTGTAGTGAAATGGTCATTTGACATACGAGGAGGCTTATATATCTTACAAAAGAACCATTTTTTTTATTTCCAAATGATACCTCCATACCAATGTATTCAATATCAGCTGCAAGATCAGATCTGACAATATGCAATAAGACTCCACCGTGTTGATTTCTATCAGCATGCAACATTGTAAAATTATCGACACAAAACTGGGCATTTGGAAAAGATTCATCAATTTTAGTTTCTGACACTAGTAACCAGAATTTAGCTTAAACGGCCAAATAGGTATTAACCCTCTTTAAAAAAGATTACTGGAATATTGAATCAGATTAACAAAAATTAAAAACGATTTTCTATCTTATTCAATACATTTTAAACTATTTGATACCAGTCAAATAGATTTCCTTGCGGTCATTCAAGTTATTTTAAGACCCGGTTAACCTCCGTCAAAATAATAAGCCACGCCCCCGTTAAACTAGTTCAAACTGATGTTAAGTCCTTTTAAACTTTAAAGCGTCCGCCTCCTTGTGAGGTAAATTACTCAAGCAGAAAAGAAACCCCGATAGATATATCTATAATCGTCTGTCCATTCCAAACGTTATTGATTTTCGTTAGATAATATATCTCCATCAAATATTCCCTTTAAAATAAATATCAATACATTAAGTAAATGTTAGTTGTTGATGCAAGACTTCTTTTAAAATGCTGCAAAAAGAAAATGTGTAGAATAAAACTTAAATATCTAAATGGTATAATATAAATTTGTCCACATGCAGTTTAAGTATATTAAGTAACTTATAATTGAATATTCTCAGTATTTTCCAAAGGAGTCAAAATTTCTCTCTGTACGTGTCAATTATTTTGATTTCGGTCGAACCATCAACATCACTTACGTGACTTATGAATCAAACGTTAGACTTGATTTTTATACGATCTGAATATGCTTGATAAATATATATAATTACCACTGGATGTTACATTAACATAGATAAATTGAAAGGAATGCATTACCAACCAGGATCTCCCATGTAATTGCAATGAACTAGTTTAAAAAATAATCAGTTTCGAACTTTTAGAATTTCATATCAAAACATGCGTTTTGATTTTTTTTTTTTAATTTATAAAGACAAAATCTGTATAACCTTTCACAATACTAGTATTCATGTTGCCAAATCTAAACTAATTATTTCGCATGAATATCTAACACAGTAAAGCCAAATCATATCGTTTTAATTTATTCATCAAGACATTTACATGTCAACGTGCAACAGTTATGATTAAACCGTATCAATTCCTCAAACCGACAATTGTGAATACGTATTTGGATGACCTGTTCTAATACACAGGAAATGGTACGAGTCTATTAAATTAGCAATCTAAAAAGTCATCACACGATAAAACTTCGTACTATATCAACACATTTGAAGATTCTCAAACAAACAAACTGCCACATAAAAAACTTGAATTTAATTCATGTATTGATTATCATGTGTTCTCTAATTATCTTTATAAATGAATTTATTGTCCATGCAGCCGGCACTTAAAACTTATTTTTTTTTCAATTGTTCCGGTTTCCAGGTTCATGTTTTTCGTATCAACTTTGAAACGTACTGTCTTAACATCTTTTAAACGAAAGCCGAGAAGGATCATTCAAAACCCGAAAACCCCAAAATCCTACATTCAACTATCATGATTCTCGCGTTTACGAAAGCCAAAAAACAAAAAAACAAAAATCGCACTTTACACTTTATTATACTACCGAAATCTATTTTATAAAGTTTGTTAAGAACACGAATCCATTTAAAAAAACAAAGGTTCCGTTCAACTTTCATAGGGATACATCCAACTTTACCATTTGAAACGAACTAAAAAAGAGATTTATAATTTTTACAAAATTATGAGGGCACTAGTCACTGACTACACAACTACTCGGCCGTGAAAAATGCAATCAACAAAATTGATGGATTATCCTTATTGATTATGAATATCAAGTTATTAGAACAGTGTAAAGTAAATTTAATTATGCGATATTTTAAAGTTGTTTCGGAATTGATTTATGTGTAGTGAATTTTAATATAATGGAGAAAAAAATCAAAAGTCCCATTCAATGTATTTTAATATGTAGTTTGTGTGTAATGAGGACGGCTAAATTAATATTGTTATTGTACGTTCTGCAGTTCTCAAGTAAAAGAAATAACAATTGATATTGTTATATAGTTTGCCTATTACAAGTTCGTTTTTGTATTTCAATGACATCAAATGAATAAACGAATATCAGATTTTATCTTATATAAAGTTTAACATACAAAGGCAAACACGTGTTGTTGTTTTTGTTTTTGTTTTTTTTTTTTGGCTAAGTTTAATATCTTGGCAGAGTTCGTGCTTTCTTTGGTTTGGCTAACGGGCAAGTTTCTAGGTTTTTTTATTCAAAATCTGTGCACGAGGTCTTAATTGTTGTAAGAACGGACCGAGTAACATTCAACAGTCTTCGAAATAGTCTTTTTCGCTGTTCTTGAGGCTTGCAAAAACCAACATTGATGTGGAATAACATGTTTTCTGTAAGACCAAAAAGTTAATAATTTCCCATGAGCTCGATGTAAAACCAAATCTTAACTACTTGTAAAGAACAAATACCCAAGTATGATAAATGACGGGATTTCAATGTACGCTAGCATTATGTTAATTTTAGGGGTCTTGATCAGGACAGAAAAGTGACAGTAAAACGGAGACAAATTCATTTTAGAATTTATTTTCACATTGAAATTTGTTCAGGCCCTATTCAAATTCGTTTGAATTTATTACTGGAAAAGAACGAGTGTAAATGGGGGAATACATCTTACTCAATAAAGTTTGAAACTATACACGTATCGTACGTTTTTTACGCAATAAAGATAAAAGCTTAGAAAAAAATCACAGTTTCACTCGTTAAAGAAATGTAGTACTGGACAAGAATGAGTTTAAATGGCGAAAAATGTTTTATTAAACAAAATTTGGATGCAAAAGCTGTCTATGAATACTATTAACCTATAATACATGAGGAGTTTAAAGAAATTAAGTACAACAAAAATGAAAACGCCAAAACAACAGTGTCTTGTAAATATGTGGATACACTTTCAATAGTAAAACGTTATTTATTTAAATGCATCTTCATTACAAGAAGTTAGAACAAAACACGCACATAATAAAATGATATATGTATACATATATTTCGGTATTTTTCTTTTATGTATTAGGCGCTCTAATGATGCATTATCCGGTTTTTGTTTTTGTTTTTGTTTTTTTTTTACTATCAATGCTGAACTATACCTACGAAGTTTTATATTATAGGACTTTCAACGTATAGTTGAAACAGGGTTTTTATTCCAAAGGAAGCAACGGTTTGCAATGAAAAAGATCAATTTTAACGTTTTCAAACGAAATTAATTGAATGGAAAATTTCCAGACTATAGACAAGACAAGACGTGTGTGAAGATTTCTTAAATTTTCAACTGGCTTCAACAATTACAAACAAAACGAAAAATGTATTAAACATTTAAGCTAAAACAATAATAATCTTTATTATTTTTGTTTTCCCAAGGAAAGTTTATGTTTGTTTGTTTGCAAAGCTTACTTTTATGTGGTTATTGCCATCACTAGTCACTTCTAAGTATTAAAGATCAAAGGACCTAATCAACATGATAATTTGTATTCAGTATATATAATGATCTGTCATGCATGACATATCCCAGGAAACGGCGCGTGCCATTTTAAACTTCAATTACTTCCTAAATATTGAATAGATTTTATCTGGACAAAACTATAACAGATAAAAAAAATAAATTATCTATCGAATGCATATCCTCAACGCTCACTAAAACATATATTACATGTCCTGAATGCCCTTTGTGTGTCCTGAGTGCACTCATGAGGTCCTGAGCGGTTTTTCGACGTACCGCGTGGTAAAACAGCGTCCTTGCAAGTAGCAAGCCTCTATCAAGAAAATAGAAAAGGAAACCAGAGCCCTATACAATTGTATCGTATAGTATATGCAATTTTATAGTTTATTCGTTATTTTCGTTTCAAAAGCAAGAAAAAAGTGATTTCCAATTCTACACAACCATCAAAGCACTAACTATTCTGAGTTTGTTGTTATTGAAATCTAATATATCTGTCACGTGCACTGTATACGTACTGGTGTTGTTAAATCTTAACATATTCTAAACGTCTGAAACTAATTAATTGCCAGTGACAATGTAAAAATAGGAAGATGCAGTATAATCGCCAATGAGACATCTCCCCACCAGAGACCACATGACATAGAGGTTAACAACTATAGGTTATCGTACGGCCTTCAACAATGCGCAAAACCCATACCACATAGTCAGCTATTAAAAGCCCGAACTGACAAATATAAAACATTTAATAGTCTGATTTTAATAAATAATGAACGCAAAATTAAAAAAGTTTATCTAGAAAAAATTACTGCTGAGTTACACAAAATGATACTGTATTCGATGAATATGTGATGATAGATTTATACTAGAACGTCATAATTTTAAACAGTCTGGTAGAACTAATACGAATCTCATTTCAGGAACATAAAACAAACACCAAGATAAATATCATAACCCTATACTATGATACAATAAGTTCTTATAAAACTTTTCCTATATGATTTTTTTCGAATGTAAGCTTATCACTTGTGTTGCAGTTAATTTCATGCACTTTCAAAAGCCGAATATGTATCTTCTTTACAAGCAGCCTGTAATAAATAGTGTTAGCCTTTTCTTTTCTTTTTGTTTCGCGGGGGGGGGAGGTGTCCGCAGTCATGTTATATATGAAAGTTAACTATTGGAACATAGATTATTTTAATAAAATGGATTGTGACATTCTTTTACTCTATATGAAAATATAAGGAGATGCGCAATGATTGCCAATGAGATAACGATCACCAAATGTTATATCGGTCACCTTCCGCGGTCTGCAAAATTGAGAAAAACATACTAAATATTCGTAAGAACAAATAGAATAAAGAGATTTATTATTCCAATATCTTATTATATAACTGAACATTTAGATATTAAAACAGTTTAGCCATTTCAATGATTTGTATTGTCAGATTTTGGAAATTATTGATATTAAAGTAAAACTTTGACGACGGCAGTTGCTAAACATAAAATGTCGCTATTCTATAATGATTTGGTATACTTTTGATCTTCCTTTTATTCCGAATGCATTTTTTTTTTTTGCGGGGGAGGGAATTATCCGTATGGTATAGCCACGCTTACAAACAATAGCTTCTTCAGTTCTCTTTGTAGAGGCATATATTTAGTGGAGTTGCCGTCGGTTGCTGAATCTGATACTCGAAAAACATTGACGCGTTGTGAACTATTAATACTTGACTGAGAGGAAAGTATTTGCAAACGCTCTGTCATGATTTGTAATACAGAATGATTTTTGAATAGAAAATCTAATTACAATGAAGCAGTTTGACATAAAAATGCCGCTAATTCGAAAAAATTTTGAAAGCTGGATATTATGAAGAAAAATGGCGTGTAAATAGTTTAAGTTTTACAAATAAACTCATAACGCATAGTCAGCTATAATAGACCAATATATAATATAATATAGCCACAATTCACCTAGTCCGATGTTGTGTAATTCATCCTTAATCAGTTACAACCTGTTCTAAATCACAGCCATACCCTGTATACACTTCCCAAACAGTCAAAGTATTTGTGCTAAATACAACTGTAGGACCATTGTTCAAGTTTGACGTATTTTGTAGACAGTCAATTGTTGACGGATTTTAGTTATTTGTGTTGTTGAGTTGTTGATGTCTCCTTGGCGTATCTATCACATCTCCTTTTATTCATTAGGTGTATTCGTCTCGATTTTATCTCGATCACAAAACTTTTTATCACCAGTTATGACGATTTTGTTAAATAGATTTTACTGTTGTCACGTGCCCTCAATTTTTGCACACTCATTTTTAAAAGTATTGGATATTAATTCCTGGACGTTCGAATGGTTGGAACTTCTTTAAGCCAGATAAATATTGTGTTGTAAACACATGTCTATTAAAATATTAGCAGTTAAAAATATTGATTAAGGATATTTATATTATACTTAAAAAACATGATTATCTGGTACCCAGTCGACGAAAAACTAAACGATTTTTTTTTAAATTTTTTCCCAAAGTTAAGAGGATTTTATCATACGCACATTCTAGAAACCATATAAGATGCAAAAATTTAAAGTAACAGTTTCATGTAGTATATAGTTGCCATCCTTACCTTTAAATTGTTGATGGATTGCTGTATTATTGCGCGCAATCAATCGAAAGGAATTAAAAAGAACATGACGTTCTTTAACGATGTGTGGCCTTTGTGTGAAGTAAAATTGATTATACATCATCAATTAAAAAAAAAAAAAAAATTGTGAGATAAGTAAAAATCAACAAGATAATGTTGCAACTAGATAAGCTTGCCAATTACAATGGAACAAATTTCATTATATTGTATATACTGTAGAAGAGATTAGAAATAAAGCCAACAATTCAGTGGAATTTGTTACTTTCGTAGGAATGGTTAAGAAAATCAAGTGCATATTCTCGCGTATTGGATAATTTATAAATGATGTATAGTAGTTGTTTTAACAAGATAAATTCATTTTATCTATCAAATGTTTGCACCTGTCCTAAGTCAGGAATCTGATGTACAGTATATGTATATATATATATATATATATATATATACTCTTGGGGCCCTTTATATATATATATATATATATATATATATATATATATATAAAACAAAACAATCAAAGCAAAACTTAAAAACAAATTGGAGGAATCTATTTTTCTGTGTATTGCAAATGAATCATACATATAGGATGTAATTGTCAATACGGTTTAATTAACAGGGGAATTTTTAATTTGGAAAGAAAGGAACATCATTAAGTACGAACAGATAAAAAAAAACATATTAAAGAATGTACGGAAATATTTCAAATGGCAAGCATACCAAACTATCATTCTACGAACCTAGAATAAATTTAAGTTTAACATGTTTAAGTTCATCATACTCTTTTAATTTTGTATGTACATTGTATATTCAATGTATAATTTCTTTTTTGCTTTGCAATGACTTATTTTTTTGGATCGTAATGTTTAAAACCCCTTCTGTAGGCCTGTGTATTACAAAGGATTTATCGATTAAAAAAACTATTCCATTTATCACACTCGGAAGAGCGTGTAGAACCCCACCCCCTCATGTATATACTAGTAATCATTTCTACGCTTCTGTTTTAAGTTGCTCTTTCGTTAAAATCACTGTTCAATGCATACATAACCTTTTTAAGGGGTGGACAATTTACAGCTTGACAAATTTTCTATTTTTGAGGCAAATGCAATACTCCCAAAATTACTGTTTGATGTATATTAAATTCCGGTAAATTGAGTGATTTGCGGGTTACAGCGATGTGCGGTACTTATAAGAGGGTTTGATGAGGACTGAATTGCACGATACTTACTAAACACAATCTTATAGCCGTGCTTTATTGTTTAAGTTTCATTTTGATTTTTTCAGCCTTTTCAGCTGTGAATGTTTGTTTGTTTGTTTTTTTGTTTTTTTGCACCAGTGACAAGTATTACAACTTTAATACAGAGTTAAAAGTAGATACATTTGTTAATTTATTTCAACAAGACTACTATTTACGGAAAAAAGTCAACAATATCAACATTTTAATAAAACTTTTAACACATATTGTTTTATTTGTCGGTAATTGTAAAAGATTTTACTAACCTAAAGGATTAATAATTTTATAGATTTTAATTATGTAAACAATGACTATTGTCTGTTCTTTTACATGTGTCCCTTTATTGATTATCCTTTAGGAATACACGATAGGAATACAGACGAAGAAAAAGTAAATATACGGAATACGACAAATTAACAGAAATATAAATAATAGTAACAGACTGACAAATTTATTGTATTTAATTTATTTCTATTTGATATTTTTATTGTCTTTCACAATCCTTGATTCCGTTTCTCGTTTTAATTTTTTTTTTTAAATTATTGTTTAGAGACCACAAATACTGAGATAACTCGAGTTTTCATATCAGTTATCAACACTCTTTCAGACAAAGAGAGAGTGCATGTGGACACATTAAAATCATATTATTTACCGGACATTTCTATTTTCAACTGGTTCATTGTTCTTGCTGCATTTTAAAAATATATCTTGGATCAATAACTTTAAGTTACTTATTTTCTTATTTATTTGTCATTAAGTCATTTTAATTGTGAATACATTAAAGTTTAAAAGGACTTAACATCAGTTTGAATTAGTTTAACGGGGGCGTGGCTTATTAGTTTGACGGAGGTTAACCGGGTCTTAAAATAATTTGAATGACCGCAAAGGAATCTATTTGACTGGTATTAAAATAGTTTAAAATGGATTGAATAAGATAGAAAACCGTTTTAATTTTTGTTAATCTGATTCAATATTCCAGTAATCTTTTTTTAAAGATGGTTAATACCTATTTGGCTGTTTAAGCTAAATTCTGGTTACTAGTGTGATGAAAAGAGAATATCTACGAGATTTTGATGTAATAATAAGTTTTTAATGGGTTCAAATTTATAACTCAGGCTATTGATATTCAAATACCCACACATTAAGTTGCTGATGTTACTGCTCCGAACTTTCTTTAGCTCTTCAAAAACATCTTCATGCATGTTGTCATTTACAGATGATTTCCAAATGTTTGCATCTGTCGATCTGGAAAACGTGGTTGAATGACAGGGGAGATAATTCAAATCAGCTGTTTCGTCGTTGATTGACAGCTCGAAAAAAAAAAGAAATCGTAAAGGTTGGTAATATACATGATTTGCAGAACCAACTCTCTCTTATGTTATTGGATAGTTTCATTATATTCGCGTATATGCATGTTAATACATTTAATGTGGTGCCAGAACAGACAATATTCACATTGGATAGCTCGCTGATTTTTCTTTGTTGGTTTACAGCATATCCCACATGGATATTTTATTGGGCCTGGATTTTGTGCAATCTCACCGCTCATGAGGATAAGTAAGGTAAAACCGCATTGTAAAACAAGTTACTTGTTGCTTTTGTGGCTTGTATGGCATTCTTGTTGTCGGCCATTTTATGTTCTGCGACAGGGTCAGGGCAAAATTTTTTCAGGATTAAGTCACATTTCGTCAAAAAGGATAGATTTGTACATGCGTAATATCCCAATCCTTCAGGTTTACAACTATTATTGGTCAGTATATCTGATTTAGGTGGTTTAAACGTAATGTAAGTTCAAAACTAGCAGTGTCCCACGAGTACGCCCTGCCCTGTCGCCTTCCTCAATATCTCAGGGTCTTTTGATTTGAGGTCCATGGTCCATCAAAATGAAAATAAGGTCAATGTCATGTTATATATTTTGATTTTCACTTATTATCACTTATCATAAGAAACCGTAGAAGGTAGCGACAAATGAATTTTTCTTAATTGCATTACATTCATGTTAAAGTAACAAGAACGTTATATTTTTTAAAATCAGTGCAAAGAAAGGTTTACATAAAACCGAATGTACAATTTTGTAAACCGGAAGTACTTACTTGTCTCCTTTATTTTTAGCAAAAGTATATAGAAACCATATATTTTAGAAACAACGTAAATTAAGCTAAAATGTATTTTTGACACCAGAATTAACATTTTAAACGGACAGTGCATATTTTCGATTAAAATATGTGTTTTTGTTCTAGAAAGACCTTCAATTGTTCTCTGAACAAATGATTTTTAATATTTATTTTTTATCTTTGTTATTTCATTCAATCTATACCGAAGTTAAGAAAAACTGAACATCATGTACACACTATTACCTTCCAATGGGGATCGGGGTGCCTATTATTTTGAAAGTATTTTTGGTACGCTAATAATATAATTGAAATCATTTTTATTTTCAGGAAAGTAGTGTAGATTATTAAATTATTATTTTCTTGGAATTTTCACCCTAGACTTTCCGCTAATTCCACGATCCCGAAACTGATATTCATCATTAGAAAGTTGTAAGCCGTGATAACACTCTTAGCAATCTAAATAGAAACTGTATTTATTTTTTCTATGAACAGAAATGTCAGTGCCAGTAATTTTGAGAATAATGCAAGACTATTAGAATCCTTCGTGTGATGTAGAATATCATCTTAACATGTGATGATTCGTTATGAAAGTGCTAACCTGTCTGAACCTAAAATGATACTCCGTAAGTCGTCAACGTGCAACATATTGCAAGTCATAAATCATAATCCATACCCAACAATCTCGTTTTTAAATGTTGAACTGCGATCAGCTATTGAACTAATGAATAATATGCTACTCGAATATGAATGAAAGCCTTGCATTTGGACATTCAGAACATAGCTGAAACATTCTTCTGATTGCTAACCAAACAATTCATGATGGTTTTATATGGTTGATGTTTGTTTCAATTTTCTTACAGATAATGATAATTGAACGAATGAATGAGTGTGTTCTTCCTGTTTTCCTCGCTTATCTAAAAGCTAATGACAAACCGTTTTCATTTCACTTCTGATAGTTTTATTCTCATATAATATTTAGATCTAAAACTGAAGAAAATATATCACCCTTTGATTATTTAATGAATTATTTCACGTGTAGGGTTAGAATCTGATATTTTCAAAACCTAATTGAATTGAATATTTAAGAGTCTTAATGATACCCATTACGTTTAAATAATATGTTGGTGCATGTATATCCATCAAAATGTAATAACACTTTTAGATATTTAGATGCTATATAATTCTCAATAATGACGACTTCACTATGTACACTAAAGATATTTATCCTGCTGAACTGATTTTAAATAAAACTAATATTAACAATGAACACTGTCCTTTCCTGGATCTTGACATCTGGATCTCTCACGGGAAACTTAATACTACATTTACGATAAAAGAGATGATTTTTCATTTCATATTGTTAATTATCCATTTTTAGATGGTGATGTTCCTTGGCACCATCTATTAGTGTTTATATATCTCAGCTTGTTCGATTCGCTCGTGTATGTAATAATGTATTTGATTTTAACGAAAGAAATCTCTGTATTACTTAAAAATTATTACACCAGGGTTTTCGATATCACAAACTTGTCAAAACATTTACTAAGTTTTATCATCGGTACAAGGAATCATTCGTAAATATAAATCAACGTGCAGACATCTTATACGTTCAGGTATTTCACATCCCATCTTTTATGGTAATATTCTATACAAAGCGCAAACATGTCGTAATTCATCTCAAAAGCTAACCAAACCTTTAAACAGACTAAATCAGTTACTATACTGTTGACAGGTCATTAAAGATGGCATATTTTTAATTAATATTGATTCACTCATAGGGTCTTTTCATCGGAAATTAACATATTTATTCTAAAACCAGTTGTTGGCATGATACGGATTATGTTTTTCTCGTTTATTTTATAATGGAATGCGAATTAACCCCTTACGGGAGGGATTGTGCTTGATTTTCTTATCATGAAGACACAATCTTTCAATCAGTTTAATCAGTTTAATTGAGGTCTGAAGTTGGCATGTCAGTAACTGCTAGTAGTCCTTTTGATCATTATCATTTTCCTTAGTTTCCTCTCTTACCTATTCTAACAACGGACTTGGACTTCTTTCAAACAGAGTTTTACTATGCATATTGCTGTGTTTGTTTATTCAATATTTACTAGAGGTATAGGGGCAGGGTTGAGATGTCACAAAACATTTTAACCCCGCCGCATTTTCGCGCCTGTTCAAAATCAGGAACCTCTGGCCTTTGTTGGTCTTGTATGTTTTTTTTTTTTATTTTGGTTCATGTATATGTTTCGGAGTTTAGTGTGACGTCCATTTTCGCTGAATTAGTATAGAATATTGTTTAGGACCAGCTGAAGCTATCCACCGGGTGGGGGATTTTTTGTTGAAGACCCATTGGTACCTTGGGCTGTTTTCTGCTCTTTGGTCGTTTTTTGTGTCTTTGACACATTCCCCGTTTCCATTCTCAATTTTATTCAAAATGTTATTAAGCGATATTCATTGTTGTCGACAGTACCATATATTAACTTTTAGATGTTTTTTCTTTCATTAGAAAATATCAATTAATTTGTATTTGAAAGACAAAATAATTTGGTTTTATAAAGAAAACGGTAACCATTCCCCTTGTTTGCGGTACATACTCATATTTGCGAAGCTGCAGCTTTGGTCCATTATTTGGTAATATGTTAAAGAACTACCCCTTAATGTTGTTTGAAACTGGAAATTTAAGAAAAGATTAGAAAACGTTTTGAAGATGACCCTGACATGAAATATATTTTGGTGAATTTGTCTCAACCTTTTTTTTAATATACATCAACATGAAAAATCTACTTACGTTGCATTGTATATAGAAGAAAGTGCAGATTCGTTTTCAAATAATTCATCTGAATCAATTGCTGAATTTATCTATGACATTTAAAAAATGTAGAAACTGTTCACACGCATTGGCTTCATATTGCATGTTCAAATTTTGAACTTTAAAATTGATGAATGAAAGTCAAGTGAATGCACATATGTTAACTATAGTCAGTTCTATTCTTCCGAGACATTTACAGTTAAATGTCCTAACAATGACATATGAATAACAGAAGATGTGTATGTTACAGAGAAACTTGCGTAACAACAATCACCTACCAAATGAAGAAACAATCAAACGCTATGGTTTTGAAGCTGAATCAATGTCACAACTGATGTGTTATAACTCTTTGTCTTAATTAGAGTGTGTAAACTATCAAATGTCGTTATTATTATATTGCAGTTTTGTACTCTTTCCTTGTATGTCATTAAAGTATTATGATATCTTATCGGTAGTCTCGTGGCGAAAGTGCTCGACACAAGTGAGAGAGGAAGCGTGTTCGAACCCCGACCGGATCAAACAAAAGTTACAAATAAGGTTATACTTCATATCATACTCATGTTTTTTGTCTTGAAAAGACATTGTATATGCCGCTTGACGTTAAACAGCTATCCATCCATTCATGATCATCTATCAGTTCTATGTTGACCATTGAAAAAAACAACAACAAAATACCTTGACATGCGATACTTTATATTCTTCAACTGATGAGTCGTAAAGTTTTATATTGATATATAACCAGTGGAGATCTACAATTCTAATGTTTATGTTGCGGGTTCCACAGGAGTGCAGCCTTACATTTCCATTTCGACCTAAATAAAAAAATTACTAAGGTACAGGATGGCTCCCCAGCTTATGTCACATACAGTCCGCTGTCTTCCTGCCACATCCCAGGGTAAAAATATTAAACTCTGTATACAGTTATAGAAATAGAAAGAACCATTTGTTTAAATCGTTTGGTCAAATAGTTCTTGGAGGATAAGAACAATCTTATAATCTGCAAATGTAATTTTTCACTGTTCACCAAGAAGCAAAACCTCACTGAATAAATATGCATATTTTGTATATGACTGCTGCTGGTAGTTATATAAGTAAGTTATAAAGTCTAGTGTATGGGATATTGGAATGTCGACAAAAAACAATGTATATTCTAAGAAATCAGATTGATGCTTGGGTCAAAGGTAAAAAAATAAGAACGAAAATTATTGTCTCATTCCATATCTACCATAGGATACCTTCAAAAGTAAGTGTATTAGGTGTATGTCTTTCGATTAAAAAAAAAATAAAAAAAATAATAAAAATTCTATAGATATATTTTCTAGGTATCCAAAGGTTTACCCTAAATGCAAATGCTTGAAAACAAAACATTTCAATTTTTTGTGGCAATAACATCTGTTATTCTGATGAAAAACCATATGACCCAGGTGTTTTATTATTTTTCATCTTGACAATGTAATTGATATTACTACATCTTCCTACATTCACCTGCTGAACCACCGTTAATTAAATCTTGAAATCTAAATCTTATAAGTATAAAAAAGAAGATGTGGTATATTTGCCAATGAGACAACTCTTCACAAGAGACCAAATGACACAGAAATTAACAACTATAGGTCACCGTACGGCCTTCAACAATGAGCAAACCCATACCGCATAATCAGCTATAAAAGGCCCCGAGATGACAAATGTAAAACAACTCAAACGAGAAAACTCACAGCCTAATTTATGTACATAAAAGTGGGAAAAAAATATGTAACACAGCAACAAACGACATCCACTAAATTACAGGCTCCTAAATTGGGATAGGCACATACATACAGAATGTGGCGGGGTTAAACATGTTAGCGGGATCCGAACCCTCCCTAACCTTGGACAGTGGTGTAACAGTACAACATGAGAATGCACTATAAAAATCAGTTGAAAAGGCTCTTTCTTAATCGCAATTCTACATCCATTACCATTTGTTTTATATATTCCTATATTTCAAATATCAAAATGGTAAGTAATACGTTTCTCATCTTTCTTTTGGAAATGTCTGCTTAATGATTATAATTTACACAACTGTCTTTTTGCCTATTACTGAATGGTTTCTTTTTTAGATCTTTCATCTGTAAAACTTTATAATTTTATGCAGATCAACATCCACAATAATATCCATTATCTACACAGTTGTTGTGGCCCAACATAAGTATCTATTTTGAAATAAGAAAATCTATACCACATTTCTAATTAATATTTTTCTTTTTTTTTTTAATTGTTATCAAGCCTTGCACTTGTGACACACAATCGTATTCAACTAAAGCTTTCTTTAAGAATTGTAAACCTCCATTCAAAATTGACATTGTATCATCAGCAAAATGTGATAACTTATATGATATCGGTGTCACATTTCTATCTGTACTATTCTTATTCCATTCATTTGATTCTGTATCATGAAACTTAGTTTATCACTTTTTTATAGTTTTCTGTTTTTGGTTTTGAATTTAATGAACTGCGTGAATGGTTTATTACAATATTTTGCACATCTGCAGTCATTAACAGTTTCTCTCATCAGGTTGTATTTCAATAGAAAATGGCTGCATAAACGAGTGTTCATATTACTCTACATTTGTATACTATAGCATTCCAGATGTTGTCAGCACTAATAAGAGCAAATATTCGTTTTCATTTGTATTCCGTTGTATGTATCTACTGTTTTACAGTATTTAAACAAATCTGAAATATTAATAATTCTGCAAGCAATTGCTTCTGAACTATTTTTGTATACAGTAAAGGTCTCCACCGTAACTAAATTTGCTCCGTCTGTTAAATGCTAGACAACGAAAGATTTAAAATCTATCCAGAACATTAAAATAAAAATAGTTGTTTACAAGTTATCTGACTCATTTGGTGTATCATTAAACATTTTGAATAATTCCTCCTTCTCCTATTGGTATGTCACCATCTTAAAAAGTAAAGTTTCTTTCTTAATCAATAACTTAACATAAATTACTGTTTTGTATAAAGTTGGCCTCATTCAAAATACTCGTTATAATTACGTTTCCCGGTCATTCCGTTCTGATTTTAGAATTGTATAGATTGCATCATTCGAGACGAAGACTACTTAACTCTTACATATTTAATATGCCTATATTTAAATAACCAATATTTCGTGTGATTTACATACACATTAAATGTGAATAACAAAAGTCCATCATTAAAGTTTGTGCATTTCAACGCATTTGCAAAGAAACTGTGAGCATGTCAACAATAATATGTTTTGACTGCACTTTGTTTTACACATAGCTGCTGAATACGAATGAAATTAAAAAAGATTGGATATGAATGGATGGGTCGGGTAGTATGAATGGTAAATCGTTTGAGACAGTCATCAAACTTGATAGCAATACAAATGTTGTCGATATGATAAGCACTAATATTCTGAATGTACTTAAGTTTGAAAAACGAATAAAAGTTCTGTTACGAAAGAAAAATGATGTAAAAGCATACACATGTTCTGATCTTTATGAAAATAAGAAGCTATGATTTGATTGCCAATGAGACAACTTTCAACAAGATACCAAAATGACGTAGATGTTAGCACGTTGTGTCTTTCTACGTGCTATATATTTTCGACAACTTTCATTTCGTCTTATCTTATTTCAATTATCTTATTGAGACCTCTGTCTTGATGTCTGCCCACAATATACTCTGTTATAACATGAGTGTCAGACATCTCATCATGATATTGTTTGTTTAATTATATGATGGTGAGTATAATCATGTTCGGTCATATTGGCTATTAGCATAGCAACCAGTTTTTGTTGGTTGAGGAAGCTGCAGTAAACAGAGAGGACAACTTGTCTTCGGCTTAAGAAATTGCAATCTGTGTCCATTCAGATGGGATTCTAACACACATCATCCTGAACATTTGTGTATGTACACAAGTTATTTACTTAATGCACATTTACTGTTTTAAGTGAAATGTGATTTTTGAAAACGATCTTTAATTTCGTAAGTTTACTTTGCAAATTGTTGGCATATGCTGCTTTGTGTTCTTAAATCATTTCTAGGATTTTTTTTTTATACCAACGTAATATACTATGAACATTGCAACCTATTTATTTCGGGATGGTGACACTCTTTTACACTCAGCTGCTAGAGGTGGACACCTCAACATACTTCAGTTGTTATTAGAAAGAACAACGATCGATCCAAATAGAGAAAATAAGGTATTGAATGAGGTTCTTTACAGAATTGTCCGACTTTTTTAAATTGTCAATCAAAACAATGTCAACACAATGTTACTTATAAAAATCAATACACATCTCCGCAAAATACTAAATTTCAGAGGGCGAAAAGCAATTATATTTCAACAAAAAAAAAAAACAAATATGAAGATGTAATAGTGTTGCAAAAAAACCAAAATAACGTAACAAATTAAATTATACGAAACTGAACATATGATACAGATTTAAAAAAAAAATGAAAATCTTAAAGCTTCTTTTAAACTGGATTTTACTCTGCGTATTGCTGTGTGTTTATTTATAATAGATTGACTAGAGGTATAGGGAGGGGGTTGAGATCTCAAAAAGCATGTTTAACCCCGCCACATATTTGCACCTGTCCCAAGTCAGGACCCTATGACCATTGTTAGTCTTGTATGTTTTGTTTTTAAATTTCGGTTCATTTATACGGATCGGTGTTTAGTGTGAAGTCCATTTTATATGAACTAGTACAAATTTATGTTTACGCGCCAGCTGAAGCCCGCCTCCGGGTGCGGGATTTTCTCGCTGTGTGGAAGTCCCATTAGTGGCCTTGGGCTGTTTTTTGCTCTTTGGTCGGGTTGTTGTCACTTTGACACATTCCCCGTTTCCATTCTCAATTGTAATGAAAACAAAATATTTCAATTCATTCGAGAACATAAAATATGTTAGTCTGATAAGAAAAAAAACATATTCCCATTGGTTTATTATTGCTCATCTTGACAGTTTCATTTGTACAAGTACCTAGGCCTAAACTCACCTGTTGAACTACTGGTAATAATGTCTTAAAATTTAAATCTGATAAGGCTTTTTATTAATCGCAATTTTGCATCCATTACTATTTGTTTTATATATTCCTCATTTTAAATATAAAATTGGTTGGTAATACGTTTTCCCATTGTCTTTTTTTGTTTCTTTCTTTTGGAAATTTTTGCTTGTAACATCGTTTAATTCAAACCAATATATCTTGACTCTGAACACGACACTTGTATACTAGAAATGTCTTTACTTTCAAACAATATTTGATTATTTGTATGTTTTGCTCTTCAGAGCTATCATTTTCAACTTACCTTCACTAAAGTTGTTTTGCAACAGATTTTTGTTTGAGTCTGTTTGCAGGTTAATTTCAAATCATGTGAACAAAAGTTCATTAATAGTCTTAAACATAGTTTTCATATGATATAGACAAGTTAATGATGAGGTTATTTAGGACAGGTATAATAAAAGTTTATGAAGAATAAGTTTAAATATTTTTTTTATCTTTTTATCTATTACTGAATGGTTTCTTTTTTACCATTTCTCAAGCAGATCGTAAACCGGTAAAACTAATTAATTTTATCCATATCAACATACATAATAGTTATTGTGGCTCACTATAAATATTTAATGTGACATAAGAAAATCTCTACTAGATTTCTAATTAAGAATCCTATTTTTCAATTGAAACCAAGCTCTGAATTTGTTGCATACAATTTTATTCAGCTAAAGCTTCCCTTAAGGATTTTGGACCTTTCTTCAAAATTAAATTCATTACCGAATGTGATTACTAATTCTATATCGGTGTGTCATTTCTTTCTGTACTATTATTATTCATTTCATTGTATTCTATATCAAGGAACTTATTTGATCACTTTTTATAATTTTCTATATTTGGTTTTGAATTTAATGAACAGTGTTAATATTCTTTCCACAATATTTTAGGGTTTCTATATTCAGATTTGTTTCCCATACAAAGTGGCTGTATAAACAAGTCTTCAAAAAAATCAACCTGTGAATATTTTCAGTAGAAATTTTAGCATTCCAGTTGTCAAATCAGATTAAGCAAATATTTGATTTCTTCTGTATACTGTAGCATAAATCTACTGTTTTCCAGTATCTAAACAATCGGATCTAAATGAATTAATCCGTTGAAGTAATTATCTCTGAATTTTTGTGTTTACATTAAAGGTCTCTACATGTATCATGTGTATGTCACCATCTAAATCCGCTTGATAATTTATTAAAAATTAAGATGTAAATCTCAAAGTTTATCTGTAATCACTAACTTTAACTCCATACCAATTTTTTAATAAAGTTGACCTCATTTTAGTTAGTTATGTTTTTCCCAATCATTCCGTTCTGAGTATAATATTTTGAAAGCTTGTTCTGAATCAATGGTTTGTGTTCACAAATTATCAACCTTATGGCCATAATCAGTTTCAGAGTAATTTTAATTAATAAAAAAAGGGATCTTCAAATTCAGAAGTTGACTTTGCGTATTGTTGACTGAGAGTGAATAGTTTTTCATAATCAAATTATTTTTAAAAAATCGCTAATTTTATATGATTGTATAAATACTATGAACATGTCAACCTTTATATGTCAGTCCGGTTCAACTGCTGCCTAACATTGTTCTGTAAAAGATGGACACATCGTCATGGTCCATTTGTTATTAAGAAGAACATATATAGATCCAAACAAAGTAAATCAGGTATGGAATGTTGTTCTTACCAGGAATCTCTACGTTCGTTTAATTGGATCAGACAACACGAATGCAATGTTTTGGAATACAGTCACGTCGACTTGGCATATTTTGAGGGATTTGACACATTTGAGGGGAAGGAAACGTTTCTGGGTGTTAAATGTTAAATTAAATTAGAATGCTAAAGATGCAGAGGAACGCCCAAGTGTTTTTTTCCTAGGGCATTAACATGTAACATGTAACTTAAGTCACTATGACTTTCTTCCAAAGTTTAATTTCAAATAAGTCAAAATGGCCTTGGTCGTTAAATTGTAACGTGCTTGCCTCCAGTCCATGGTGTTTGATTGTGCAAGCGACATTGAATGCAAAAATAAAGATTGTTTGATTTGAAGTTAGAATAATGTCTTCAGTATGATGACATGTCTGTTTGTTGATTATTACGTTGTCAGCTATCACGTTATACATCCGGCTCGAGTGTTGGCCTTGTACAAAACAGTGTTCATAGTCATATCACATTAACATGCTCTCTTCTGTTTATTCAACACTTGCAACTGGACTTGAACACAATCCGTCATCATTATCGTTGGTCAATTTTAAAAACTGTAAATAACTATTATATTAAACACAATCGACGATTTGTTTAATTTGAAATTACGAAACAACAAGAGAGGGGCTAGATTTATCACCAAAGACTACAAATCAAGAGAACTTCAGCTTCCGTCATTACAATCAAGACGTCAACAGCAACGAATGATTTTCTTTTTCAAGTGGTTGAGGGAAGATACCAGCGCTCCCTCCGGACGACCTTATTAAATTCCACAGACCTAAACGAGAAATCAGAGCAACAACATACAATAACTTTGTTACTAAGAACATTATAGACCAACAAGTCCGTAACAACAAACGAGCGGTCATAGTTCCAAATAGTAAGACCGACCAGTTCAAAAACTCTATTTTTGTGCGCACTGTAGTAGATTTGAACCATCTGGAGGACTCAATAGTGTGCGTCACTACAACCGAGGCGTTTAAATCAGCACTCCTCAGCAAGCGCAACTAACTTGTGCGCAGACCGACCTGTCACACAATAGCCGAAAGGAATCTGTGACGTACCCATCCACATTCAGAAGTGGGAAAGACAGATACAGAACAATTAACAACGATTCATTTTAAAATATCATAATGAGACAAAGTAATATGTGTTCAAAACTATTGACATGAACATATTCACACGGATAGTTTTCTTTTTGATCAATAAAATGTTTAATGCACAGAAGAGATCTTTAAAACATTTATTGTTATGCATACAAAGTTCTTGGTTTCGATTAGGCAAAATAAAGATGAGGTTATTTGAGATTGACAATTGTTATTCAACCTTTTATGATATGAATTCATTTTGACTGTAGCTTAATAACATTTTTGATTTGTGAAACTATTTCATTATATGCAATGATTTTATCCAAAACAACATAAACATAATACCGAATTTTTATAAATTATTCTGGCAGAGGATAAATTATCGTGTTCATAAATTATATCTGCTATATTTCTTATTACAAATCCAAACTTCTTCTTTTTTTTTGTTGTTTTCAAATTGATAGCAAGACGTGGACTGTATTTGTTGTCGATTTTGTAAATATAAATATAAATATGAACAAATGTCATGACATACAGTACTTGAAACCTTAGGCGTTACTGTTAGACGGGAACTTGACTGATCGGTGAATGATCGGTGACAGATGTTTAACTGATTGATGAATGATCGGTGATCGATGACCCATAGAATCCGTCAGATACGTCAAAAAGCTATGTGAGAGTTACTGTGACAACGGTCAGCGATCGATCAGCAAATTAATTCTATGCACGGATCGGTCGGATACGTATATAATGAACATTAATGTAAACGAACTCCACCGTATTTAAATGCGATAAACGCGGACCTCTACGAAGACACCTTTACTCGTTAATTTGTAATCAACATATGATAAATAAAATGGTCTTAGATTTTAAGATTTCAAACATATACATTATCTAAGCTCCTTTGAACATATATGCATTCCCAATTGTTTTATCTTTTGCATTTGCACAAATTGTACGGAACACGTCTGCTGGATCACGATGTTTTTTTTTTTTTTTAATTTATGTCTTAAACGTTTTTTTTTTAAATTAACAATTTTACCCTCTTACTTATTCGTGTAAATATTGTCTTTTACCCAATAAGTGGTGTTCCTAAGATAGGAAGCTTATACATAAGGAAGGAAGAAAGAATGAAGAATCAACTTGGTCGCAATAACACATAAAAAGATATATCAATTACTTTTCACGCATTATATGTTTTTTTTTTCTTTTCTGCCAAATAAATTACATAAGTGCAGAATAATGTCATGCTCAGAATGTTTCTCAGTTCTGTATCACTAAAAAGGGATAAAATGTTGTTATTTATGTAGCAATTATGCATTTTAATGTCACTAGATCATGAAAATGAAAAATATAATTTATACCAGTAAAGATTCTTAAAGCTAGGTTTTGATAGATTACGAGTGCAATCATTTCTTAAATTAAAAGATTATCAGAGAAAAGATAGTAAATTGTTGTTCGCATAGATTGAAATTACCAATATTTCTTCTTTTCATCAAAAATAATGCAATGTTATTTGTAACTGGTTATTTCAATGGCCTCAAGATAAGTTTATTTTGATAAAATTTTAATAAAATAAGGATGAAAATACTAAAACGTTTGTTTGTTTTGAATAAAAATGTAATAATTTCTTTTTTAATAGAAATTATGAACCGCCATTGATTTTAGTACTTCTTGTACATCAGGATTGGCTGGGTTTTTTTATAAAATTTGCTGAATTTTAGGGAAAAGATACTAAAATGTCGTTCGCATTGCTTAAAAATGCCAATATTTCTTCTTGTATATCAGAAATAATGCAACGTCATTTGAAATCAGGCATTATGAATGCCTTAAGACAAGTAATTTTGTATAATATGGGAATAATATGAGGATAAAGATACTTATATTTTGTTTGAGTTGAAAAATAATACAATTATTTCTTTATTTTAATAGAAATCATGAAACGCAATTGGAATTTAGAACTTTTGTACCTCACGATGGGTTGTTTTTACAAATGATGATATATATAAGAGAAAAAATACTAACATTGTGTTCGCATCATTTAAATATGCAAATATTTCTTCTTTTATCCAAAATAATGCTATTATATTAATTGCTATCAGTCATTTTAAATGCCTCTGAATATTTTTTTTTTTGAAATGTGAATAATATAAGGATAAATATGCATAAACTTTTGTTTTTGTTGAATAAAATGCAATCACTTCTTTATATGAATAGAAATTATTGAACACCATTGTTTTTGTACTTTTGTACATCAGGAAAGGTTGTTTTTCACAAAATTAAATAAATATCAGAGAAAAGATAGTAAAATGTTGTTCGCATAGTTTAAAATTACCAATATTTCTTTTTTTTTTCATCAAAAATAATGCAATGTAACTGAACTGGTTATTTCAAAGGCCTCAAGATAAGTTTATTTTGATAAAATTTTATCATAGAAATTATCAACCGCCATTTGATTGTAGTACTCCTTGTACATCAGGATTGGATGTTTTTCATAAAAGGGAAAAGATACTAAAATGTTGTTCGCATTGCTTGAAAATGCCAATATTTCTTCTTGTATATCAGAAATAATGCAACGTCATTTGCAATCAGTCATTATGAATTGTCTTAAGATAAGTAATTTTGTATAAGATGTGAATAATATAAAGATAAAGATACTCATGTTTTTGTTTCCGTTGAAAAAGAATACAATTATTTCTTTATTTTAATAGAAATTATGAACCGCCATTGGAATTTAGAACTTTTAGTACATCACGATGGGTTTGTTTTATTTTACAAATGATGAGATATATCAGAGGAAAAATACTGACATTTGTGTTCACATCATTTAATTATGCAAATATTTCTTCTTTTTATCCAAAATAATGCAATGTTAATTGCTATCAGTCATTTTAAATACCTCTGAGTATTTTGTTTTAATGAAATGTGAATAATATAAGGATAAATATGCATAAACTTTTGATTTTGTTGAATAAGAATATAATCACTTCTTTATATGAATAGAAATTGTTGACCGCCATTGTTTTTTTGGTACTTTTGTACATTAGAAAAGGTTGTTTTCACAAAATTAAATAAATATCAGAGACAAGATAGTAAATGTTGTTCACATAGTTTGAAATTAGCAATATTGTGTTGAATAAGAATGCAATTATTTCTTTATTTCAATGATGTCATTGTTTACAAATACTAATATTTCTTCTTTTATCAAAATTAATGCACTGTTGTAAGCAATCAGTTATTTTAATTGAATTTGGATAAGTTGCTTTTTATATATTTTAGTAATATTGAGATTAAGATATTTAAACTGTTGAATAAGAGTACATTTTTTTCATTTCATGAAGATTTAATTTCATAAAACCATCATTGGATATAATAAATTTTGTTGGATTTTGAGGAAAATATTGTTATGATATTGTAACTATCATATCTATTTAGTTGGCCTAATTTGTTTTGTGTGGCCTAAGAATGTTTACATTATATATTGTGTACAAATTATACACATTGTGTTACAACTATGCAGTTTAGAATTCACTGGAACATTCATTGATACTCATGGAATGATTAGAACTTTCTATTTCACTTACATAACGTTTCCAGAATGATCATAACAAAGATGCGTAATTTATATTTCTAGCGTTGTCTAGAAATTTCCGTTTGAGTATTTAAATGCAGACCCAAAAGTTAGTAAAATATAGAGATTTAGAGAGACATAGAAACATAGATAGACATAGATAGACTTAGACATCGTTAGACATCAACATTCTCAGCAGTTGGATTGACACTTATATTTACAAACTACATCATACTAGATTGTGACCAATTGGATATAATATTCTGTGGATTCCGAGAAGATTTCCGGATAAAGGAAAGATAAAAGATTGGACATATATTTTGACAGTTAAGTTGACATTTCTTTTTATGTAATATTTCTTGTAAACTTGTGTATAATAAATCTTGTTAAATTTTATTATTGATTTGTGTCTTTTGTTGGCTACAATTAAAGGCGATTTTCTGCCGTAACAATATACTTTATATTTTGTTTGCATTATTTTCAGTGTCCAACATGCATATTTTTTATTTTATTGAAAACGATACAACGAAATTTTCAATGAATGATCATTTCATCTC
>JAASAO010001556.1:0-51261 GCA_017311375.1 Mytilus coruscus
GAGTTTCTGTTAATGCTGTTTTAATAAAAGCAAACTTTACCCTATCTTTCTCTGAAGAGGTACTATCAATTTCCGTGCCATTAACAAAAAGAACACATTGCAAAAAATAATCGTTTTACTAACCAGTTTGCTTCAATTGTTTTTTTTTTTTTCAATTCTTTTCATCTTAGATGTTTTTATTTTTCTATTGTTTTTTTTAATGTCGTTCTATTCTTTTTCGTTACGTTTTTACCATACTTTCTTAATGTTTTCTCCCTTTTTCCCGTTTTAAATTTTCATACATTTGTTATAGCATGTCAAATTCTTTTCATTTCTATTATATTTTGGGTTCAATTTTCCTTAAATTCAAATAAACTCATAGTATGTTTTATCTCTAGTTCTGGTCATGTCATGTGATCAGAGCTAACAATTTCTACTATTTCCACAGCAGACTCAGTCAATATTCATCTATTAACTTAATTGCTTTACGATAATGTTTCACGTTCGAGTTAGAAAATACATTTAAAACTCGCAATTTAAACTGTGTGCCTATTTGTAATACATTTGTCCTTATTGACATTCAAGGCTCGACGCTTTTCAAACAATGCTCATGAAAACATAATATACATTGCTTGTTTCACTGAATACAATGACAAAGTAAGAACAATTAAAAATTATATAAAAGTTTATGCAAGCAATTTTTAATAATTGGATTTAATCCTGGACGGCCCTTCTGTAACGATTCAATAAGGCGTCAAAGAAAAAAGCAAAAACAACAATTGAGGTGGATCCCTACAGATATAGCAATTTTTTTTTCACCAATGCATTTTTCTTAAAATTTGCATACATATACTATGCAATGGCCTCTATAAAGATTTGAGTTAAAAATATCATGTCATCCGATTCGTTTCCATGGTAACGGTCACCAAGGTTGGCACATCACATGTATGAATAAATACATACCTGAAAGTTCATGATAAAATAATATGTATTGCTTGTTTCACTGAATACAATGACAAAGTAAGAACAATTAAAAATCATATAAAAATTAATGCAAGCCATTTTTATTAATTTGATTTAATCCTGGACGACAATTGCTGTAATGATTCAATAAGGCGCCGAAGAAAAAAGCAGAAGCAACAATTAAACAACATGAATATAAAAATAGACATGATACGATTACCAGTTAGACAACAACATGTATCCACTAAAGACCAAATGACGGAGATTTTAGCAATACTAAGTCATCGACTATGAGCTTTGAGCAATACCCATACCGCATATCAAGCTGTTAACGACCCCGACATGCTAAAATGTCAAACAATTAAACCGAGGTCTGATGTTTGTAACATGCATTATATGCGCCTGATAGAGATTTTCCGATTTGCTACTGTACCAACCGTAATATGAACCGGGAGCCGTCATTGAACTTTTAAAAAATAATTCATATATGCCCTTATTGTCAGCTTATGTTTTTTTGAATCATTATTAAGGTATTTTGAGGATTTTTAGCTACAACTTGGTATTATTTCTTGTGGATATTTTTCCTATTTATGGCATCGATATTGTGTACTCGATTTTGCGTTCAACCACGGACGGTTTATAGTTAAGATTAATTTCTTCTGAAAATGCACAGGCTAAAATAAGGTAAACATAAAGCACATTCATATTTTATCGAAGTTTCGCCTGTTATATGGATATAAAAGTATAGAATTGATAGGTTAGAATTTTGGGGGTAGGCTTTTAAAAACATGACAGAATAAGAGCTATTTTAACATAGAAAATTGACCTCAATAAAAAATGTATTAATGATGAACATAAATACAAAACCGGTTGCGCAATTGTTTTCAGCTACACATAAACATATACAGTGGAACCTGCCTAATCCGACACCTGAGTATTCCAACATCCTGCTTTAACCGACACATTTTCATGGTCCCAAAATATGTCTATCCTTGCAGAAAAAACCTGAGTATTCCGACACCCTGCTTACTCCAACATTTTCGTCTGGTCTCCCAGTGTGTCGGATTAGGCAAGTTACACTGTATATGAGAACGTCTCTAGGTATATATATAAACTTATATCGTATCGGGGAATAACAAACTTTAAATTAAATAGTCAGTATCAATTCTTCGCATTCTTTATTAGAATTTAATATTGTCTTATATTTTCCTGTATTTTCTCAAAAACGTGATACACACTTATGAGAACTTTTACCAAAGTTAAAGTATGAAAAGGGTCAAATAAAATATACGCTAATAACATATTCACAGAACACGAGTGTCAGTTCAATTGATTATAATCGTATAACAATTGTTCTGGTCATTTTAAATCAATGATTCAAGACATTGGTGTGGTTTTTTTCATCGGCAACAGAAAAGTGATTATTTATTTTTCAAAATTCTTTTCAGTTTATTTTTTTTAGAATTCTAGGAAAAAAATCTTCAGTTGTTAAAAAAACAAAAAAAGATGAGAAGAGTGCCCTTTCCTCACTCAATATGAAATCTCAGCTCTCTCATTCTCTCAAGAAAAAAATTTTCTGCTGTAATAATCGACATAGCTTATTTAAATAATAATAATTAATTTCAAAATCATTCAAAAACTAATAAAGAAATCAACACAATTTTAACGTCATGAATATAAACAACATCGTGTAACGTGTTTTAGAAAGTACTTCATATATATATTATTTAAATGATTCCAAATTGTGTTTATACTTAAAAAAATCTTGTTTTCTATAAATAAATAAATAAATAAAAAAAAAAAAAAAACTTATAACAAACAGAGACGCAAATCTATATTTAGAATCTAAAGGACGTGTCAACACAATTCGTTTAAATTCTGTTTGATTCATGCACTGGTGCACAACTAAATAATCTCATAAAAAATCATAAACAAAGTGTTTTAAAAACGTTGAAATCGTTTTCATATAAAAATTTAAGCTAACTTTTTGCTGATATGCATTTCAATTGTTAAAATGTCATCATGATACATTAAATAATCTCATGCATTTAATGATACCTCCAAAACAGCACTAACCGTTGAGTTACGAACCATCCATACATGATACGTAGCAAATCGGGAAACCTTTACCAGGGGACAGCCACAAACATAATGTCATTGGGTTATACATGGCTGCGGGATCCAATCTCCTTACCTAATGAGCAGATGGTGTAACAGCTAATCACACTGATACACATTAAATATTTGTTGGAAAGAGCTTGACTCGTGAGATTGACATAATGATAGACACAAATAATTATCAAACACTAAAGACTTAAAGAAGCTAAGTGAAAGTACTCGCAATTACGTAACAGTAGTTCAAATCCAAAAAAAAAAAACAACTAATGAAAAAATCATGTATCCAAGACAATAGTGTTTTTGCAAATTTACAACAGTTAACTACTGCGGATTGCTTTTTTTTTTTTTTTCTTGAATACCAATTTGCGTGGATTGATGGAAACTTTTATTTTCGTTGATAATTGGTTTCGTGGTTTTGCCGAAGTCTGCATTCAAGCCTATACAAAATGCATATTTCTTTGAACATTTAAATACACGAAATCTAATGAATCCTCAATAACAGGCAGATATTCTCAGAAAGTCCAAAAATTCATCTTCTATGTTGTCCATTTATTTCATGTTTTACTTCCAACTGAACGAAATAAAGTTTATAATCCAAGTGTGCCTAAATAATAGCGATAATTCCTAAAACTGCAGTTAACAATATATCCAACAGTCAAAATGTATCGCACATATGATGTAAACAGTTAATAAAATTATTCGCATATAATGATTACATTGATGATAATATCATATACACAACATGAGATCACAGAATAATATCAAAAACTGAAAAGATATTGGTTTCTCTCTATACAGATAATTAAAAACATTAGGATTCAAATAAATTCGAGTATGAGATCAATCTGGAAATATTCAATTTATTGTACTAAACTACTTCGAGATAGATCCGCAGTTATTCAAAGATCCAGATGTAAAGAAGAACAGTCAAGCGTGAGAACATAACGCTAAAAAGGACTTGCATATTCAATCGCTGTAGCGTGAAAAACAAAATATAATCTTATTAACAAAATTAGTAAAAGACAATGCCACGCAATTCCTCGGGCGTGTTTTGCACGTAATATTAATTATAAATCTTTGAACTCGAACTTTAAGAATAGACAAAAGTAAGTAACTGAACGTAAGCTTGAGTACATATAAACCTAAAATAACAAAAATAAATACATTGCCACACAGAATATATGCATACACTAAATAATATGAATGATAATAACATAAACAAGCAGGCTGTTTATGTTACTTCTCTTCAAGTGACGAACACTGGATTTCTTTTTTCTTACGCGGTCTTACCTCTGAGTATCATGCCAGTGATTGTTCTGCTAAACCACAAAGCCTACAATGCAGTTTATGACATCGTGGACTTAGTTCAACTTTCTGTAATGTTGACTTACTTGCAATGACGGCGTCTTCGAAACACCGGTTCTATGACCATTGAGCCATTAGTAGAATTATTGCTGTGCTAGTCCAACATATTGGAGGTCAAAAGCATAGTAATCGAAAATATAAATTACATCTGAACTTTCGCAGGTATCACTGTTAAGTTCCGTTTGTTTGACATTACTGATGGATGTTGATGAATGCTATATGTATATGCAGCATTAATAGTATGTGTTACAACAAAGGTTAACATTCTGCAAAATCAACGAGATACTTTTTCTATATCAGCACATTCCTTACACTATTAGCTTTCATTGAAGCAATCATAGGTGCATGCAAAATATCTTGATTGAAATTAAATATGTTCAAACAACACCGAACCTGGACTACTGAACAATCTACAAATAGATGGTAAAAAATAAATTCATGGTGTAGTCGTATTCTTATTTTGTCATATTTTATTCTATTAACGTGCTACTTGGGATACTCTACGCTTTTTGTAATCAGTTTAAATAGCAAAAGCATGAATTGAATAGAGAGCACTTCCTGCTCCACATGTGACAGTAGGTTTCATACTGTTACAATAGGCCCCCTTAACAATGTTGTTAAAATGTTGATACATTCCTACAGCAGAATGTAAACACACTTGTATATATTTTAGTGTTTCTTGATTATAGTACTATTAGTATGACAGAGACAGTAGTTTGTATTTAATACTGGTTCTCTGTAACTATTTAAACTCTTACATAGGGAGTGTGGCACGCATGGTCATGGATTTTCTTCAAACTTCACACACTTACTAGTCTTGATGAAACAAACAAAAATGGCAAAATTTTGGTTGTTATATATCGGTTGCCATAGCAACCGATGATCCTTTTACCTCTTCTGGATATCTATGATTTTAAGCTGAAAATGGCTATTTTCAACATAATTTTCATAATAAATGATTAAGAGAAAGACTAATTTTTATGATTTTATTAAATATAAGCATTTTATTAATGTAATTTAATAACTGATATTTTCATATTCATTTTCAATCATAATCACATATACCCCCTTTTATGTGGTTTGCATTAGGTAAAAATACCCTTTTGAGGTCATTTTGAATGCTCACCATAATTTTTGCGGACACCTCAGTTAAAGTCAACCATGAATTCATAAATACCATAGTCATATCTTATCAATGATGTGAAAAGTAATGGGAAGTATGTTTCATTTTTTGTTACCATGGATACAAAATGCTTAGTTTTCATTTTTCAGAAAAAAAAATTTCGAAATTTTGAAAAAATGTTTTAAAACCTAATTCTGCAGTCAGAAAAAATAAATAAATATACAATTTGTGGTAATTATTGTAATCATAAAATTTTAAACATATTCATTTATATAGGTATAATAGTTTTAACTCTGTTGCTATGGAAACAATTTCATGATGATACACAAGTTTAAAACAATTTTGAAAAAGTTTCAGTTAGTTTCTTAAATGTGCACAAAAGTAGGAAAACTAAAACACTTATTAAGTTTCACAGTATTCACACATTGTATGCATAATTAATTTTGCTAGTATAGTATATCGATAGTGGTGTTACCACTGCCTTTAACCACTTGAAGGGAACAAATACAATTTCTCTGATGTGGATAAAATTGCTGATTATGAAGAAATTTCTGTTTTCATGATCATGAAAAATATACAAGAAAAACTAGAAAAAACAAATACTAGTAAAATCATTTAAAAAAATAAATATTCAATTGTGCAATATTTGGGGCTGGAAAGATTTTGTAAAAAAGAAATGATCGATTAATTGTGGTTTGCTTTATGTCCAGTGTCAAACATCTCATGCATATTTCAGAAGAGAACAAAATCAATAAATTTAATAGGAACATTGTAGGTTCTGTGCTAGTCTACTGACCAAAAAATAATTAAGGTCAATAATTTGATACAATTCAACACAATAAATAAAATGCTCTGCTGGGCGCAGCTTGATACGACCGCAGAGGTCGAACCCTGAACAGTTGGGGCAAGTATGGACACAACATTCAAGCTTGATACAGCACTGAATTTGGATTGTGATTAAATATTTGACACAGCATAGGTTTCTGACACAGAATGAATGTGGTCTAAGAAATTAAAACATTTCTAATTTACCTATTCAAACCATATCATTATTATTTCCTTTTATATATAAATCAGAAATAACCAATTTAAAATGGAAAATTTTGAAGAAAAAAAATGAAAAAAAATCCCCCCTCAAATTTTTGGAACCCCCTTATGATTCATCACCCTGAAACTCAATCCCAGCCTTCCTTTGTGGTATGGTACCTTGCAGTACAATTTCAGAGTGTCCGTACACTTGAACATAAGTTATTGTCTGAAACTAGAAAATGCTTGTTTTTGGCCCCTTTGGCCCTAAATTCCTAAACGTTTAGGCAATTACCCCAAACTCAAACCCAGCTTTCCTTTGTGATATGGAACCTTGTAGTACAATTTCATAAAGATCCATACACTTACACACAAGTTATTGTCCTGAAACTAGAAAATGCTTGTTTTTTGCCCTTTTTGGCCCTAATTCCTAAAATTTTGAGGCAATTACCCCAAAATCAATCCCAGCCTTCCCTTTGTGGTATGATACCTTGCAGTACAATTTCAGAGAGATCTATACACTTGAACACAAGTTATTGTCTGAAACTAGAAAATGCTTATTTTTGGCCCCTTTTGGCCCCTTATTCCTAAACGTTTTGGGCAATTACCCCAAACTCAATCCCAGCATTCCTTTGTGATATGGAACCTTGTGGTACAATGTCAGAGATCCATACACTAACACACAAGTTATGTCTGGAAGTTACAAAAATGCTTATTTTTGGCCCCTTTTTGGACCCTAATTCCTTAAATGTTGGTACCATAACCCCCAAAATTAATCCCAACCTTCCTTTTGTGGTATTGAACCTTATGGTAAAATTTCATAGAGATCCATTCACTTAAACTAAAGTTAGAGTGCGAAAACCAATGTGTCTTCGGATGACGACAACGACGACGACGGCAACGTCATACCAATATACGACCGCAAATTTTTTTTGCAGTCGTATAAAAATAGAACCAAAAGAGTCAGACGTTGATCCTCTAAATAAATGATAAATGACCATCTAAACTTTCTATAAAGGAAAAAATACCTTTATTATGAGCTGTTTATTTTTCTTATTCATTCTTTTAAACTCAATGTTGAAATGGCAAAGCATGTATAGCTATACGTTTTGAATAATATTGTATTATTGGATGATGAGTATCTACATGAAGATAATTTTTGAGGTGAAGTTAAACAAAATAGAAAATTTCAAAAAGGTCCTGCAATAGGGCTAGGCTGGGATGAAGGCGGACAATTTAAAATATCACTGGAAATCGGGATCAATTGGACAAGGACAGAAATTTCAATAGGTTAACTAGGGAGCCCCTAAAAGAATAAACACAAGGATCCTTTAGCAAACAAAGGGCGTAACAAGCAAGGGCGGTTATAGTCGGCTACTCGATGGTCCCTGCTATCCATCCGACACATTTCTTGTTTGATATTCTGGCTGGGGAGAATTTTCGAGATTTTCAAAAAAATACGGTATCCCTACGAGGACCCTCGGAAAATCTGACAGTGGGTGACTGCGGGTCTTACAACGAGGGGGAAAATATACCATCAAGACAATTTTCATATAAGGGGTCCCACTGACTGTCTTAAGAGATGGCCCGCTACAAATTAAAAATATTGACAATATGATAACTCTAGATCTTTACACAGGGTAACTTTAAAAGAATTATATACATGTACATATACTTTGATTTTCACTGAAAGCCCATTACAGAAAGATGTTTCTCAAAATTAATATATTGTCTTTCTTTTAACAAAAAAAGATACATTTTACTTTGAAACAGGAGTCAATGTTTATAAATAACATATTATACATGTGATTTTTTGTCCGCGACTTTTTGTCTGTGACTTTCTGTCCTTCATTCTGACCGTTATCATGACCAGGAAAAATGACTTTATACCTATTTATATGTAATAGGCTTTGCATCAAATTTATAGAAACACTTAGATTGAACCATTAATTTTTTCAAATAAGAAAATATAAAATGCTTACAAACATATTAGCAAACGATAAATGTGTTGACTTTCGGGAACATTTAAAACTAAGACCAGGCTCTGGCAACCCTCAAGTAAAGTCCGCGAATATGTATACTTATATATTTATGAAAATATTTTAAACTACCAGGATATTGTGCATGCAGGGGCTCGGGCATACCGTAAGTAGTCCGCGAAATGTTAATTTGTTTTTTATGAAAATATTTAAAACTACCAAGATATCCAACACAAGGATCGGGCATGCCTTAAGTAGTACGTGGAAATAATTATTTACTGTAAGAAAATATTAAAAAACAAACTATATTGGATTGATCAACTTACATGTATTTATGCATGGCCTACTTCAATCACACCTTTTGTGTGTAACTTTATATTTGTGATCAAACGTGTCAAATTATAACCAGTAACATACAACATAATTTACAACACAGTTAAATACAATATACTACTCAATACCATAAAAGTTTAGATAATCCAGTGCTCGTCAAAGTACCTAAACTGTTTTTCCCAGTTTTTACCATTCAATCTTAATGTTAATTTTCATAAATTTTAAGCAAATCCTACATTTTTGTCCTATAAGATATAAATAAGTTTTAGGTAGTACAACGACCAGGACACAGTAAAACGTTGGTCAGGTCAAGTTTTTACCCAAAACATATTGTTTTTCTGGTTTTTTAATAATATTAAATAACACAGAAATTTTCATCGGTCAGGTCATTGTCAACGTTAGGAAGGTAACGTTTTCTGAATTTGTTATTTTTTTTCAATATTTTTCACTAATTTATATATTAAATGATCAAATTTTATTATATTTCAAATTTAACATAAATCCTTTAAGAAATAAAAAGTTATTAGCATTTTCATTTGGTCCTGTCATTGTCAGCGTTGGTCAGGTCACGTTTTATGAAGATTTAAAAAGTTTTCTATATTTTTTCTTATATTTATGTATTGAATGGTCTAAATTTACAATAATTTAAATTTGACATCAATCCTTTTAGAAATAAAAAAGTTATTAGCATTTTCGTTTTGGACCAGTCATTAGAGTAACCCACCAAAGGGAGATAATTCGTATTGTGAGGAATATTGCACAATGATCATTTTTTAGAAATTAATTTCACATGTTTCTAGGTAGATTACCCGTAACTTTTTTTTTTTTTATTTTGATTAAAACAAGACTGAAATTAATTGTTTTTGTGTTTCTTTTTAATAGATGTAGCCGCATAATTTCACAACACTACACCAAATATTGTATTTTTCTCAAAAATCCCAACTTTCTCTGCTGTTACCATGGTAACCAACCAATATATATATATCGGTTGGCATTATTTTTCTGACTAGTCTAATAGGATCTACATATCAGCCAATTTTCAGGAAGATCGGTGACTATGTGTGCCGAAAAAGTTTAAGTGGTTACAGAGAATGAGTATCAATATGTTAAATGGGAATTGTAATAAATATATGATGTTTCACACGCAGGGCACAATAGGAAAGGTAAACACAATTTATAAACACACAACTGGTCGCAAACACAATGATGTTAAACCATAAAAAATGTATCAGCATGTTAAAGTATGCTTGAAAAGAGATGTGTCTGTTGATTTCCAGTAGATTAATGAGTATGATAATATATTACATGTTGTGTACAATAAAAACAAACGAAACGCAGGGGACTTCAACATGTTTATCGAAACTTCAACTTCACTTAATCGATACAAAAAAAATAAGTTAAAGCTCCATCGAAGTTTACCAAATCTACATCCAATTGTAACGTATAGAGAGGAACGTGTGTCACTATTTGATTTTTTTGTTCATTGGATGACACTGGGAACCTTAGGATTTCAATAAAAACACACAATATCGGACATTAAACAAAAAAACACATAAACGTTTACACCTTTTCCAAAATGTGAAAACACATTTTCTTAGGAATCCTTTATCATAGTTATAAAAAGAAACTCAAATTATTCGTAACACAATGTGAGGGCATCAAAAACATTTTAAAAAGAATATTAAAAAATAGATATCACAGCTTATCCTGATGCAACAATAAGGAGATTTGATCAGTTTGTTTCAAATTAATGTGATATGGTTTATAAACCATAAAATCGAAACAAATGAATAGATACGGCCGTATTTTTGTAAAATAAAACTATGTTAATCATGCGTTCATGCATTGGCTATATCATTTATACTAAACATGCTCAGGTTGCAAAACATAAAATTTAAATCTCAAAATTGTTTTTCTAGTTAAAAGCTATCAAAATTTAAAAAAATCAAAAAAATCGAGAATTTGAGACTTTGCTACAGACATCTTCCCCAAAATGTTATGCATACTTCCGTCAAATCCCTTGGCGTTTGTTGAGAAAAAGGGTCCAATCACTTGCTAACTATTTATCAATCTTTTATAGCAAGCGCAGAATTATTCTATCATGTATTACTACTGAAATTAGCAAAATATTATTAACTTCCTTGTTGTCTTCAACCACGATTTCTGTAGATTGGACTTAAATCAACCAGACTGTATGAAATAGTGTACACTAATTATTAATAATATTGAGATGACGTAGGCTATTTATGTTTTTTTTTCTTTCGTGTATTGAATATAAGTGAAATAATGGAATATATTAAATAGTTGTTGTGATGTTTGTTATACAAATTTGGACAACTTTTATCAAATCAGGGTTTTAGCATAAGGTCTATAATGACCAATTCATAGTCAACATCATCCCTCCATGTAATTGTTAGAAATCAATCTTGTGATAACAAGTTGCAAGTGCTCTTTAAATCATAATTAGCATGATCAAGATATAACGCTGGCTACAATATATATGTTTCTATTTATAGGGAAGGACACCGTTGGAATCTTTAGAAGAAACCTACAAAAAATCATATGGGTATATTGGGGAAATAAAGGTAAGACCACGATAATAATGAAATCAATATGTGTTCACGTGTTCACGTCAGTATTAAGTGAGTTTGTTAATATTATATATCATAAGAAACGTAAATATATTAAAATTTATTAAACTCCACGTATTACATAGTCATCTTGATACATATATAATCAATATTTGGTATACGACTCTCGAATTGGTCCAAACTAAACATTCTCTGATTAGTTTAAACAAAAAAGTGTCGGATTTTTTAGATTTAGATCTGTTTATGGATCCAATATTGTTCATTATCGGTGTTCCACTGTCTATCACTCTGCTCAGGTCTACATTAAATTGTATATCACGGCTTTGTGACGTCAAATACGTTAACCTAGCCTAAATAACTTTGACCCGAACATATCACCGACATCATAATGAATGTATCGACTTTGCTTTGTTTGACACGAACTTATCAAGTCATCTTTTGGTTTACTGGTAAAACAAAAGAAAAAGACTTGTTTTTATCAGGCAAAAATGCACACATACAATCGGATAAATCGATATTTATATTGTAAAATATCAGCTGCCTCACTCGTCAAAAAGCTTCATAGTGTGACTTTTACAATATTGATATGCAGACAACCTCATAATGTGTGCTTTTGTGATGAAAAAAAAAGTTATGGAATCAACACTTATAAATCGATGAGAGACCAACAAAAACATGACAAAATAACAACTTAAAGGCAAACATCGGTGTATAAAACACTACATACAAAATTTAATACTGAACGCGACGAACCAATCAGAAACCTAGGTTCTCCGGGGGGATAGCATATCCTGCTCCTCATTTGGCAACCACCTTGTTGCTCATGAATAAGTACAAGTTCGGTGCTAAGTCTCAATAGATGAAAAGAGGCCCATGGATCTGACAATTTGAATATCCGTAGTCATCAGTGACACATATGTTTTCCGTTATGATCAATCAACGCATGACGGCGCCGTTAAAAGTTTCAAAGGGATGACTTTAACTACACCAGTAGGAATCTTCAGTTTACTAGATCCATTATAAGCAGCAACCCTCTATCAGGGAAAAGCAAGGTCTCTGGAATATCATATCACCTTGAAGCAATATACTCTATATGCAGCTAACAGTGCTGCATAGAAACGGACGACAGTTCAAAATAACAAAACTGAAATCCTCTGCTTTGTCGTGAGGTTTTGGTTTAAAATGACCCTCTTTGTCATTTTCTAGATTAAAGTTTTTTTTAAATATTTTCAATCATTTTTCCACTTTATTTTTTTTTTATTTAAGTATTCATTAGACACCATTCTCTGGGTTTGTTTGTTTGTGTGTTGTTTTTTTTTAAGCATTCACATTTATATCATCAAGATAGCTTGTTTATTCAAAATCAATGCATTAGTGCCGAAGATAGCTCATAATTGGCACTGACCCACATTGTGTATGACTTTTAGAATAGCAGATACATTAAAATGGCGGAAGAGTCAACTATATCTTGAAAAAAAAGATACAATATATATATATTTTGCAGGCACACGTATAAAAATTGCGGTTTTCATCCAACGCAATCATAGATTCGAACGTTGTTTTCAATTCAGACTTGTTTATATATATATATTGTCTGTGAAAAAATCAGCAATATAGTGAAACATTATACATTATTTAGATATTTGGTGATGGATAAGTATAATGCATTTACATGTTGATTGTAGATGTTGCTTAAGTTTTGCGGATACTATTAATATTATAGAGGGTAACGGGCATTACTCAAGATACGTAAATTGTGATTGTTGATATCAGCTTTTTCCCTTGTCAACTATATGTTTTGAATATAAAAATAGGTGCCCAGTTTTAACTTCATCTGTGTAAGGTATAATCAGTGGAATATCGTTATGTATAAAATAAAAACCATCCATCATGTTGTGGCACATAAATCGGCAAAAAAGTGTTAAAATTATGTTATGGTTAATGTGTTGATTCTTTAAGCGTAAATAAAAATATTATTATTTAAAGTGGTAAAAGGATAATGTTTTTTTAGGGTGATTCGGCTTTACATCTAGCAGTAGGCCAATCAGATCATAACGCTGTGAAAGTTTTGATTAGCCTAGGTGCCAATGTCTCAGCTCGGAACAAAAAGGTGAGTCGTTCTAAACTTTATTTATAAAATGACATGTTCAATTAGATTTCATTTGATTGTTCGTTTTTTTTTTTGCTACGTTTACGTGTATACCACACAACAAAAAATGCAACGCATGTAAACGCATGTTTACCAGGAATTTACCGTACGTTTCTAAACATGTCAGAAACGCATGTTTGGAGCACCGTACATTTAACGCATGTTTGGCGAACGTAAAGTTTACATGCGTTTCTGTGAAACATGCGTTTGAAAACACATGGTAAACGCATGTTTATATCTGAAACATGCGTTTGAAAACACATGGTAAACGCATGTTCATGGTTACCATATGTCTGAGAACATATAGTAAACACATGTTCATAAACCGTATGGTAAACATATGTTTGGATGATGGTTGCTTTACTTCCAGTGGCAGGTCAGATGCATATTCAGGTCATGAGATCATAATAATGAGAAATGAGCACTAACCCTGCTTTGTATTAGACTGACACCCTGAGACAGATTTTAAACTTACTAACTCACAAAGTAACAGTTTGCAGGAAGACATGTCACCCTACCTGGAAACATTATTCTGACTACCAGTCGATTCAGTCTTTGCTCTTACTATTTAATGATGCTTGCCTAGGAGAGACGCAGCTAATACAAGTTTTCAAGTCTTTGCATTGACTCAGCCCCTGTTTGAACCTATAATAACCTCCTGCACTCATGGCAAGCACTCTCAGACTAACCGAGGCGGTCTAACGTATGTTTGAGAAATATCATGTAGGATATATGAACAAAACATAAGTCATTATGTGAATTATGCGTTTGAAATTACACTTTCATGGTATCAATTCCATTGCACCATATGAGCATTTCATCTGAGTGCAGATGTTTCAATCAATAAAGAATCTACAGCTATATAATTTGCACTTTCACCCTCAGTTTTTTAAAGAATTTTTGAAGAGCACTTATAAATTATATTATTAAGTTGAGAACACCTTAACAATCCTGTCAGCCTAAGTTCAAACCAATTTCTATGCATACAAGTTTTTCTTGAAATTGCAGGATTGGTAATAAATTCTTGTCTGTGGTAGAAGGATATATTTTTAAAAGGAGTAGGCCCGGTAAGATCCCTTTTCGGCCCCAAAATATAGCATTTTTACAAATGTGTTAAAATGTAAACTTTTAGTTATTTATTGGAAAGAAGAATACTTCTGTTCCATAAATATGGGCTGATTTTGACAATACAATGCACATGCATCAGGTAATAGCATCATAAATTCATGCAATATTACTGAAATCTTCACAATTTTAGCATTTGTGCTAATTTTAAGGCGGTTTTTGTCTAAAATGGAAGTGGCCGCATTTGTGTTCAGTCTTAATATTTAAATATATGTTGTATTTGATGATAATACATAACATATATAAAGGTTGAGACTGAACACGAATGCGGCCACTTTCATTTTAGACAAAACCAATCTGTAAAGTGACGTTTTATGGCATATTTGATAGATTTTTCATATTTAAGCCTCCATTTGAGCGTCTTTAATGACCAAATCAGTCCAAATATTTTACATACACTAATTGAATCGACTGAAGTAGACACTTACGTGTTTAAAACATGTCAAAAATCCTTCATAAGATGTACTTCGAATATTAGGCCAAAACAAGCCCTTACCGGACCTTCTCCTTTGTATAGTGTATAATCAGATGTAACATTTCAAATATATTGTAACAAAAATAAGTCAATTTCTTCATCTTTTTTCTTTTTCTTCAAACTAGTTTCTTTCCATGGCAGATTCTGAAATAAAGCAAGATGCAAAGTTTATTATAACAGCAACTAACTATCAATTTATCTTTATTTTAAAACACGCAAAATAATTAAGTTAAGGTTAACATTAAGTACAGTGATACATGAACATCTATGTCCGCTAAAAACACATTATATCAGAATACATATTTAAACATTTGTCTTCTTCCTTCTCAAATGACTCATTAATAAAGGAAACAATTTCTTTTTATATCCTCAACTGTCACCTTTCGAGTTTTAATTGTTTGATACACTATACATGTACCTGTCATTTTTAAAACATATAGGTACATGTTCATGTGTCTTGTCTAATTTAATATAAACTCCCTCATAATCCACTAGAAATTATAAAATAACTGTTTATGTTTTCAATTTTATTACTATTTTGTTGTTGAGAGTACAGAAATTCACAAGTAATATCGTTATCCAACCTGTAGGACTCTGAACAGCGAATGCAAAGGTTTAACGATAAAGTGCATTTTTGATCAAGCCGAAGTGCGATGATGGCATTGTGACACTTTTTATTGATAGCTTTGCCAAATTGCTATGGTGGTTATGTTGAAGTGCAATGGATTACATAAATCATATTTTCAATGTTTTTTTTTACATGTTTACATGTCGATTTGGTCCAGGTATATTCTATAAACCACCCACTTCATTAAGTGGTGATATAATTTGATTGGTTGAGGTCACAACTTAAACATTGATATATATATATAAGACTTTATAACATAATACCTTGTCTTTTCTTGCTCCTGCTGGTGTCCATGTACTGTAATATTTCCCCGTTTTCTGTATCACTAATATGTTCCACTTCCCCAAATATCCAAGAAAAACTCGATTTCATCAGGCCCATTGACATTTAGCTTGTTTTTGTGGAGAAATGACCTCTGAAATTAAAACATTGATTTTATTACAATTTACTGATTTTAATTTTAAGGATTATACATGTATGCACTCATCTTATGTCCCTATGTTTATTTAAAAATCACCTGTCTTTATAAGGATTATTTTATAGTCAACTTATAAAACTACACATATCTTATAAAATTATAGCCTTTGTATGAGGTCGATATAGGGTTATATCAAGAGAAGCATATTGACTGTGGACAAGGCCAAGGTTGATGTGCCTCTCTTGGTCAATATAATCTCCATGGAAATGAGAAGTGCATATCTTACTTCAACTGCATAACAAGTATTATTGACAAGTTTATCATAAGTTATTTCTTGGTTCCTTTTAAACTTGCCAGGTCTATAATGCATATTCAACAAAGAACACTCTCCCACATTGCAGACGAGAATGGAATGAATGACAAACATCTTTTTTTTTTTATATCTTGTAGATCATTTAGTCTGTTTAATTTCTTTCTATCTAATTAAATTTTTGCTCAAAACACAAAAGATGGTATAAAAATCCTCATTCCACTTCTATATATATATATAAAGAGCGACAGTCTACAAACTATAGAGCATATTTTGACTTCAGTTGATCTTGCATTGCTGATAATTTTGTGATTTACAGTGTCTACCCAGTATTTATCTATTATAATTATTATAGTATAAGGCAAATTAAAAAATATATGGAAAAACAAAATGCATTAAAGGGCAATAATTCTTTTGGAGTTGTTGGATGATTTCCCCCATGTTGTCTTTAAATTGGAAATCTTGTCATGCTGATCAAATTTTTTTCTGTACTAAGTTTTCATTAACATAATTACAATTTTTAAGATGAGGCAAAAACGCGAAAAATTGGTAAAATTTTCATCAATGTTAGACTTGTGCTTGATTTTCATATGATGAACACATAATCTTTAATCAGTTTAATCGAGGTCTGGAGCTGGCATGTCAGTAACTGCTAGTAATTTATGTTTTATTGTCATTTTACTTAGTTTCTTTTTGGTATAAACAATGATAAATGTCCTTATCCTGACATCGGACGTAGACCTCTTTTGAACAGAGTTTTACTGTGTGTTTGTTTATTCTACATTGGCTAAAGGTAATATATAGGGGAGGGTTGAGATTTCACAAAACATATTTACACTGCTGGATTTTTACGCCTGTCCCAAATCAAGAGCCTCTGTTAACCCTTACCATGCTGACTTGTTTTCTACACATGTAGTCTGTTACACCACTGTCCCAGGTTAGGGGGAGGGTTGGGATCCCGCTAACATGTTTAACCCCGCCACATTCTGTATGTATGTGTCTGTCCCAAGTCAGAAGCCTGTAATTCAGTGGTTGTCGTTTGTTGATGTGTTACATATTTGTTTTTCTTTCATTTTTTGTACATAAATTAAGCCGTTAGTTTTCTAGTTTGAATTGTTTTACAATTGTCATTTCGGGGCCTTTTATAGCTGACTATGCGGTATGGGCTTTGCTCATTGTTGAAGGCCGTACGGTGACCTATAGTTGTTAATTTCTGTGTCATTTCATTTGGTCTTTTGTGGAGAGTTGTCTCATCAAATTGGCAATCAAACCACATCTTCTTTTATATATAGACCTAATCACAAACTAATACATTGTTGACGCCGACGCCGGAAACAGCATACTTATGTCTCCCTTTTTTACTACGTCAAGGCAAGACAAAAACAGTGGTCTCTGATAGTAATTTATAATATATTTGTATCTTGCTCTTGTAACATCGTCATTATGACACATAAATTTTTAATAATAAACATGATAAATAGATAAAATACTAAAAAGTATCCAAACTCGTTCTTAGGACTTATTTTCAAGTTGTTTACAAGTCTGAAGTCAAATGGTTATTTGTGACGATGCAGGACACGACACTCACACTGCCATGACGTCCATTGGATGTATGGGCTGTACATTGAAAAGATGTAACGGCCATAGGACTACATCGTCCATACTTTGTTAAGACGCTTCATCCATGTTTTTTTTTTCTTCAGATATTCTTATTTATAAATCAAAGTATATAAATATATATACATGTAGATGGTTATTATAACTTGTAAAATGTATTGTGCTGTTTTATATTATTTGTCATGTTTTTATTTGTTATACACTTGAAATACGCATTATAAATGTGTTTTATCTAATAAACAAATTATATTATTTTCGAAATGGATGTTTAATATCTTGGGTAAAACAAACTGAAAAAAAATAAAACAAATAAGAATGAATATCCAAAATGGGAGATTAATTTGTCATGGTTAAAACAATAAGTTAAGTTTGAAATATAAAACAAAGTAATCTGATAATGATTAATTTTAAAGAAATTTTAAGAAGATTGTTAATTGCTCATTATTATTTTTCAGGTGAACATAAGTATTAATTATGCTTTTGTCAAGAAATTTTAAAGCCTAAAGGAAATACAAATCGAGATCACTATCATGACTATAAACACAGCACCCAAATTTTCAACTCATGAACTATGAAAATACTTGCAACACTATTTCCTATATTCGGTGGAAAACCCACCATGCAGAACTTATATGTTCACATGTTTGTCAATATATATGGCGAATCAAATCAAATCAACGTTTTATTTATTTTAATACTTTGCAATAATATTAAAACCTAATTTGCCACATGTTGAGCAGGAACTTTTTACCTTTCCAGAGTACATGTGTTCACCCATCTATTTTGGGGGTTTGTTTTGCACAATCTTCGGTTTTCTGTAGTTATTGTTGTTTTTCATCTTTATCTTATGGCTCTTCCCGTTTTATTGGACTAATGGTTATAAATTACCACTTTAATTGGTATCCTCTTTCGAATTAACAGTTAACAAAAGCCCTGTACCTGTATCTTTCCCAAATTTTTTTTTTTTCACACATAGACTGGAGAAATCTGTCCAAAGTTTCATATATACTAGGAAAAAAAACCGCTCGAGTGCGGGTTGAAGACTACTTGAAATGTTTATGGTGATAACACAGCTTGGGTTCGTGTTTCCCAAACTGGTTTTATGCACTGATGCATTATGTTGATAGTTTTGATTAGTTTGTAAGTTGTTCTTCCATAGAACTCTCTGATGATTTAAAACATTTCTTCAGTGGTGCGAGTTCTGTTTCTGTGTGACACGGGTGCTGTGAGAAAGGCGGAATTTACTAAGGGAAGAAGAAAACAATTTAATGAGTAAACACATTTTTTCGAGTTTGTTATATTTCTTTATTTTTAATGGTGGTATTTGGATAAAGTGATGCAAGTTATAAAGAGAAATTGAGAAGGACATTTATTCCACATACGAAATTTGAAAGAAGTAATTAAGAGGTGTCTAAATTATGACATCACATGCATATGACGGTACTTGGTTGCTATTGCCAGACTGTCAAACTCCCAAGAATTACAATTGTTCTAGTAGCATGATTTGGCGGATTGAGGACATTAGATTGGCAGGTATAACGGTAAACCCATCTCAACCCATCAAATTTTGCATAAAACACAAGTAAAATAGAAACAGTTTATATCCTTTGCTTTAAAATGACACTAAAAAGAAGAAATGCATATTATGATGGTAATATGAATGGATTATAATTCGTTACCCTTAATATTAGTATATAAAGTAATATAAAATACGAAAACATATGTTTTGAACATAAATATGTTTATCGGGTATTACTCAACATATGTTTTGAACCTAAATATGTTTATCGGGTATTACTCAAAACATACGTTAACAGCCTGGTTTAAAACATATGTTAACCAGGTGTTACTCAAAACATGCGTTTACCAGGTGTTTTTCAAAACATATGTTTACCACATGTTTTCAAACAAATGTTTACCAGGTGTTTCTTAAAACATATGGTAAACATGTGGTCAAACGTATGTTTCTCATGCATTTTGTAAACATGTGTTTCACATGCGTTCATCAACGCATGTTTACCACATGTTGTTCAAACATATGGGAGACGCATGGTTTCAAACACATGTTTACCAACTGTTACTCAAAACACATGGTGAACATATGGTGAAAGGCATGTTTACCATACGTTTTCAAAAACACCTGGTAAACATGCGTTGCATTTTTTGCTGTGTATTATAAGATTGTTTATTTAGCGGTTGTCTATGTGTTGATGTTCATGTGAGAGTAAGTGTATAGGTGTAGGTTTTGTGTCGATATATGTATGTGTGTGTGTATTTGTTTCTAAATCAGTTTATTTGTTTTGGTTGAAAAATCAACATTGGCATAACGTTTTCCTAAAGTTATATATCTTATGTAATTCCCTTTCTGTATACGTAGTCAATCATCTTCTAACTGAATGACGCGTACACACTTTTTAAGTTTTTGGATAACACATTTTCTTTCAGTGCTGACGATTTGCCCAATCAATGTCTTTGACTTCCTACATTAAAATGTGTCATGTTAAGCAAATAAATAGATAGCCTGCACATATCGGATGTGTCACAATTTAATTTTGGTGTAAACTAGCATATAGATCCAAAATATGATATATGATGAATATTTCACGCTTGTTCAATTCTAGTGACAGGGAAATATATCAGATACAAATAATTGGGTTAAAGTTTTTCAATGACAGTCTCAAGTAGTTGTTCACATTTACTTAATTTTATCAGTATCTATTGTCTAGGGCCTACTCAGTAGTCTCATTTCAACACCATCACACGACGATAATGTTAAACTCCCTCCACTGTTGATATAAATTGTAAAATCTTCATATATATGAAGGAAATAAAAATAACCAATCAAGTCAATCAATTGTGATTTTTAGTCAACATCCGTCCATTTCTGTGTAAAATGGTCCACGAATCTTAACAATACTCTTTAAAAGAAAATGAAAATGCAATATATGGTTATCGGATGCAACTGACATCCTATGATGAGATAAAAGATTTAATTGTATCTATATTTACAATTTGAAATCCTAACTAGTGATAATCATTGCTTTACGTACATTTCTAAAAACGTATATTATGACTATACACATTCCGTTGGTTCATGATAAGTGGAGACTTTATTAAGAGTGCACATTATAAGAAGGAATGGTGTAACAAGGTTTAGCAATTAGTTGTATAGTGCAACGTCTCCATGTTCAAAGCAACACGTTATTTTGTAGTCATGTGTTCAATAAAGTAAGCGTATATAAAATTAAAAAAGATCGATCCGTTTGAAAGTTCTTGACACGATATCTGAAAGAAAATTTTACAATTTCATCTGGTTTTAATGTTGAGATATATAAATATATATATATATATATATATATAAACAAGTCTAAATTGAAAACAACGTCCAAACCTATGATTGCTTTGGATTAAAACCGCAATGTTTATACGTGTGCATGCAAAACAAATTTCTTGTTAGAGGGTCTAAATACAGCACAAACAACATTTTCCAAAAGACCAAAATGTGAAAAGTATATTTTAACAAAACGCATTTGACTAACAGGTCGAACAACAAATCTTCTTAAACCCTGATGACTGCCATTGGCGATTGCCAAATGAACGGATCACAAGGTATATATATATATATATATATATATATATATATATATATATATATATATTATTCGTCTTAACATCAGCCCAACAATGTTAGATCTGTAAATTTGCTTTCGCAAATTTTTGTTCTTCCTCGCCGGATTCGAACTCATGCTACTGAGATATCGTGGCACCAAATCGCCTTGCATTCGACCACCTAGGCTCTACACTAATAAAGCTTTCGGTGGCCGGGTGTTACCTTTCCTCGTCAGTTTTAATCTAGCGTCGTAATACAGTACATGATATATCAGGCATGAAGATCGAATTGTTACAGATCAGCTGAAGTATCTATATTAAAGGATCCTACAAATTGATGTAAAAATTAAAATCACAAAAACACTGAACTCCGAGGGAAATTCAAAAAGGAGGGTCCCCAATCAAATGGCAAAATCAAAAGTTCAAACACATCAAACGAATGGATAACAACTGTCATATTCCTGACTTGGTACAGGCATTTTCTTATGTAGAAAATGGTGGATTGAACCTGGTTTTAAAGCTAGCGAAATCTCTCACTTGTATGACAGTCGCATATAATGCCATTATATTGACAACGATGTGTGAACAAATTAAAATTTGCAAGATACAGTCACAGAAATAATTATATTATAAGTACGTCTGAACCAGTGACGACTCTAGAACAGATTTTATCCATCGGATCACCAGCAGTGATAGTGATACCAGGCTGACAATACATTCTGTATATATAATTCGTCTAAACATCAGCCCAACAATGTAAGATCTGTAAATTTGCTTTCGCAAAATTTTTGTTCTTCCCTCGCCGGCATTCGAACTCATGCTACTGAGATATCGTGGCACCAAATCGCCTTGCACTATACCCGACGCGCTAGACCACTCGACCACCTAGGCTCTACACTAATAAAGCTTTCGGTGGCCGGGTGTTACCTTTCCTCGTCAGTATATATATGAACGACGTCTTAATGAAGCGACAACTATTCGATGTTTTTCTTTCTTTATTTTTATGGTGTTTTCAACATATTTGTTTGAATTTTTTTTTCTTGGTTTTATGTGTTTTATTTTCTAATTTTCTGCATTGATATACATATGAAAGAACGAGTTACACAGCCTTGTGTGTAAGTAACCTGTTAGCGAGTCACGCATTATGAAGATGGAGGGGCATATTTCTTTTATTATAGCATCATTACAATGATAGCCTGCTATTGTTTTGTATTCTGAATTTTAATTCTCCTTATATATTCTGTAAGTTTTCTTTCATCAGGCGATAGTATTCAAATATGTGTGGTGTCTTTTATGTTTGTCATATTAAAGTCAGCTTAATACGAACATATTCTTGCTCACCGTACAATATGTGAAAATGTAAACTGCAAAACCCAAGAGAAGTTTGTTATGGCAATGTTTAAATTGTCTAATGTGTCGTATATATTAGCTTTTTTTCTATTGTGTACAAATCCTGTAATACGTACAACTTTTTTTATTTATATTATATTTATGTTGTGTCATAGATTAAACTTATTCGTTCAATGTATGTTCACCTGTTTTTGTTTATATGTCTTTTTGATTGAGTTAAGCCATTTCAATTGATATTTTATAGTGTGTCTTTTTATATTGTAATGTTATACTACTGTTTCGGGTAAGGGTGAAGGTTGGCCCCGTTAAAACGTTTAAACCCGCTGCATTTGTATGCATTTGTCATAATTCAGGAGCCTGTTGTTGAGTAATTGTCTTTTGTTGATGTGGTTCATATGTGTTTCTCGTTTTTTATATAGATTAGACCGTTGGTTTTCCTGTTTGAATTGTTTTACTCTAGTCATTTTGGGCCCTTAAAAGCTTGCTGTTCGGTGTGAGCCAAGGCTCCGTGTTGAAGGCCGTACTTTGACCTCTAATTGTTTACTTTTTACACATTGTGACTTCGACGGATAGTTGTCTCATTTGCACTCATGTCACATCTTCTTATTTATATAAGAAAGACAATAAAATAAAAAAGATTACCACACTCAAATGGTTTGAAATCTTTCTTTTAAATATCCGCCATTTTAAACACTAGCATGTTATAAAAACATTACCGTTGTTAAATGTTGAGTTACAGTAAATTTCCTAAACATCCAAATGGTTACAATTGCCGGATTAGAGTTTTCAAAATTAACATAATATTCAGTACAGATACTGAAAGATTAGAAGGCATCTGACACGATTTGCCGCTAAATTCGACAGAATTAAAAATATATGTGTTCTGTGTTTGTAATAATAATTTTCCTTTCACAGCGTCTACTCACAGTTCACTGTTGATTTAAGCTCGATAATCTAAAACTTACAAAACAGTTGAAAATAGACTCACATTAACAACTGATTGCTGTCATATAAGAATTATCTTTGACATTATGCGATTGGTCATTGAGGTAAAAGACACATGACTTTACACTGTGCCAATCTCTTTTTACCGGTATGTTGGTATCGATTAATTATATGAATAAACTATTCTTGTTTGTTTTATTTTATGAAAGAATCAAACTCCTCTCCATGTGGCCAAAAACTGTGATGTTGCTGAAATGTTAATTCAGAATGGAGCCGATGTTAACAGTACAGATAATAAAGTGAGTATGTACATGTATTACGTCGATCCAAATGATAGCTTCCCAGGGCAGGAGATACTTTTAAATCCTCTTCGATTTATATTATGGTCCTTACCTGAAAAAATAAGTAAACTGAAACGTCTTTATATTATAGACTAACCTGACGATTATACATGTCATTTTTAGAAAATAACATACGTTAGTAGAGGATATGATTTTATCCATAAATCCAGTATACTGAATGAGTGTTATGTTCAACAATGTTTCTTTCAATATTTTGTTGATTCCCAATTACATCTATTATTCCATTTTGTACAAATATTTTAATCTTCAGAACTTGACAATCTCTGAAGCTTTCCCTCATGTGTGTCTTGTAATAATCCGTAAGTCATTGTTAATGCTGATTTAATAAAAGCAGACTTTACACCATCTTCATCTGAAGAGGTTCTATCATATTCCCTGTCATTAACAAAAAGAACACATTGCAAAAAATAACGTTTCATATTTCACATGCTTTTTTTAACTGATGGAAAAAAAAGTAAAACAAATGATTTTTCAACTCATGTTTTTTTACGGTAGAAACAGCATGACACATTGTCAAACATTTAGTTTAATGTTTTTGTTGTCCGAAATCCAGGTACATCGTTTTACTAACCAGTTTGCTTCAATTGTTTTGTTTTTTTTTTCAATTCTTTTCATCTTAGATGTTTTTATTTTTCTATTGTTTTTTTTTTTTTTTTAAATGTTCTATTCTTTTTCGTTACGTTTTCTCCACAATTTCTTTTTTTTTTTCTCTTTTTCCCATTTTAAATTTTCATACGTTCCATTTGTATTATTTTTTGGGTTAAATTTTCCTTATATCCTGATGGTATGTGTTATCTCTAGTTCTGGTCATGTCATGTGATCAGAGCTAACAATTTCTACTATTTCCTCAGCAGATAGAGTCAATATTTATCCATTAACCCAATTACTTTACGATAATGTTTAGAAAATACATTTAAAACTCGTAATTTAAACTGTGTGCCTATTTGTAATACATCATCCTTATTGACATTCAAGGCTCGACGCTTTTCAAACTATGTTCATGAAAACATAATATGTATTGCTTGTTTCACTGAATACAATGACAAAGTAAGAACAATTAAAAATCATATAAAAGTTAATGCAAGCCATTTTTATTAATTTGATTTTATTCCTGGACGACCCTTCTGTAACGATTCAATAAGGCGTCAAAGAAAAAGCATAAGCAACAATTAAACAACATGAATATAAAATATGGAGACATGATACGATTACCAGTTAGACAACAACATGTATCCACTAGAGACCAAATGACGGAGATTTTAGCAATACAAGGTCATCTACTATGAGCTATCAGCAATACCCAAACCGAATATCAAGCTGTTAACGACCCTGACATGTTAAAATGTCAACCAATTAAACCGAGGTCTGATGTTTGTAACATGCATTATATGCTCCTGATAGAAATTTCCCGATTTGCTACAGTACCAACCGTAGTATGAACCGGGAGCCGTCATTAACAAACTTTTGAAAATAATTCATATATGCCCTCAATGTCAGCTTATGTTTTTTGAATCATTATCAAAAATATATAGAGGATTTTTGGCTACAACGGTATTTTCCCTATTCATAGCATTCGATATTGTGTGTACTCGATTTTGCGTTCAACTACGAACGGTTTATAGTTAGGATTTATTTCCCTTGAATCGCACAGGCAAATAGAAGGTAAACATAAATCACATTCATATTTTATCAAAGTTTCGCCTGTTATATTAATCTAAAAGTATAGGTTAGCACTTTTGAGGTAGGCTTTTAAAAAACATGATAGAACAAGAGCTACTTTAACATACAAAATTGACCTCATTAAAAATGTATTAATGATGAACATAAATACAAAACCGATTGCGCAATGATTTTCAGCTACACATAAACATATATATGAGCAAGTCTCTAGGTATATATCAACTTATATCATATCGGTAAACAACAAACTTGATAATTAAATAGTCAGTATCAATTCTTCGCATTCTTTAATAGAATTTAATATTGTGACTTATTAAGTAGTTCAAGTTCATTATCTATACCATTCTTATATTTTTCTGTATTTTCTCAAAAACGTCATACACACTTATGAGAAATTTTACCAAAGTTAAAAGTACGAAAAAAAGGTCAACTAAAATATCCACAGAACACGAGTGTCAGTTAAATTTACTATAATCCTACGACAATTGTTCTGGTCATTTTAAATTCAATGATTCAAGACATTGGTGTGGTTTTTTTTTTCATCGGCAACAGAAAAGTGATAATTTATTTTTCAAAATTCTTTTCAGTTTACTCTTTTAGAATTCAAGGAAAAAAATCTTCAGTTGTTAAAAAAAAAAAAAAAAAAAAAAAAGGATGAGAAGAGTGCCGTTTTCTCACTCAATATGAAATCTCAGCTCTCTCATCGTCTCAATAATAAAAACAAATTCTGCTGTAATAACATAGTCTATGTAAATAATAATAACTAATAAAGAAACGAATATAAACAACATCGTGTGACACGTGTTTTAGAGAGTATTTCATATATATTATTTTAATGATTCAAAATTTTGTTTATACTTAAAAAAAAATTCTTATTTTCTATAGATAAACAAAACAAAAACAAAACTTATAACAAACAGAGACGCAAATCTATATTTAGAATCTAAAGGACGTGTCAACACAGTTCGTTTTAGGTCTGTTTGGTTCATGCACTTGTGCACAACTAACTAACCTCATAAAAAATCATAAACAAAGTGTTTTAAAAACGTTGAAATCGTTTTCAAATAAAAATTTAAGCTAGCTTTTTGCTGATATGCATTTCAATTGTTAAAATGTCACCATGATGCTTTAATAATCTCATGCATTTAATGATACCTCCAAAACAGCACTAACCGTTGAGTTACGAACCATCCATACATGATACGTAGCAAATCGGGAAACATTTACCAGGGGACAGGCACAAACATAATGTCGTTGGGTTATACATGGTTGCGGGGTCCAATCTCCTTACCTAATGAGCAGATAGTGTAACAGCTAATCCCACTGATACACATTAAATATTTGTTGGAAAGAGCTTGACTCGTGAGATTGACATAATGATGGACACAAACAATTATCAAACACTAAAGACTTAAAGAAGTTAAGTGAAAGTACTCGCAATTACGTAACAGTAGTTCAAATCCAAAAACAACTAATGAAAAAATCATGTATCCAAGACAATAGTGTTTTTGCAAATTTACAACAGTTAACTACAGCGGATTTTTTTTTTTTTTTTTTTTCTTGAATACCAATTTGCATGGACTGATGGAAACTTGTATTTTCGTTGATAATTGGTTTCGTGGTTTTACCGAAGTCTGCATTCAAGCCTATACAAAATGCATATTTCTTTGAACATTTAAATACACGAAATCTAATGAATCCTCAATAACAGGCAGATATTCTCAGAAAGTCCAAAAATTCAACTTCTATGTTGTCCATTTATTTCATGTTTTACTTCCAACTAAACGAAATAAAGTTTATAATCCAAGTGTGCCTAAATAATAGCGATAATTCCTGAAATTTCAGTTAACAATATATCCAACAGTCAAAATGTATCGCACATATGATGTAAACAGTTGATACAATTATTCGCATATAATGATTACATTGATGATAATATCATATACACAACATGAGATCACAGAATAATATCAAAAACTGAAAAGATATTGGTTTCTCTCTATACAGATAATTAAAAACATTAGGATTCGAATAAATTCGAGTATGAGATAAATCTGGAAATATTCAATTTATTGTAATAAAATTACTTCGAGATAGATCCGCAGTTATTCAAAGATCCAGATGTAAAGAAGAACAGTCAAGCGTGAGAACATAACGCTAAAAAGGACTTGCATATTCAATCGCTGTAGCGTGAAAAACAAAATATAATCTTATTAACAAAATTAGTAAAAGACAATGCCACGCAATTCCTCGGGCGTGTTTTGCACGTAATATTAATTATAAATCTTTGAACTCGAACTTTAAAAATAGACAAAAGTAAGTAACTGAACGTAAGCTTGAGTACATATAAATCCATAATAACAAAAAATAAATACATTGCCACACATTATATATGCATACACTAAATAATATGAATGATGATAACATAAACAAGCAGGCAGGTTATGTTACTTCTCTTCAAGTGACGAACAATGGATTTCTTTATTCTCACGCGGTCTTACCTCTGAGTATCATGCCAGTGATTGTTCTGCTAAACCACAAAGCCTACAATGCAGTTTATGACATCGTGGACGTAGTTCAACTTTCTGTAATGTTGACTTACTTGCAATGACGGCGTCTTCGAAACACCGGTTCTATGACCATTGAGCCATTAGTAGAATTATTGCTGTGGTAGTCCAACATATTGGAGGTCAAAAGCATAATAATCGAAAATATAAATTACATCTGAACTTTCGCAGGTCTCACTGCGAACTAAGTTAAGTTCCTTTTGTGTGACATTACTGATGGATGTTGATGAATGCTATATGTATATGCAGCATTAATAGTGTGTGTTACAACAAAGTTGAAAATTCTGCAAAATCAACGAGACAGTTTTTATATATCAGCACATTCCTTACACTATTAGCTTTCATTAAAGCAATCATAGGTGCATGCAAAATATCTTGATTTTTTGTTTTCAATTGAAATTAAATATGTTCAAACAACACCGAACCTGGACTTCTGAACAATCTACAAATAGATGGTAAAAAATAAATTCATGGTGTAGTCGTATTCTTATTTTGTCATATTTTATTTTATTAACGTGCTACTTGGGATACTCTACGCTTTTTGTAATCAGTTTAAATAGCAAAAGCATGAATTGAATAGAGAGCACTTCCTGCTCCACACGTAACAGAAGGTTTCATGCTGTTACAATAGGCTCCCTTAACAACGTTGTTAGAATTTTGATACATTCCTACAGCAGAATGTAAACACACTTGTATATATAATTTAGTGTTTCTTGATTATAGTACTATTAGTATGACAGAGACAGTAGTTTGTATTCAATAAGTTAAATGGGAATTGTAATAAATATATGATGTTTCACACGGAGGGCACAATAGGAAAAGTAAACACAATTTATTAACACACAACTGGTCGCAAACACAATGATGTTAAACCATAAAAAATGTATCAGCATGTTAAAGTATGCTTGAAAAGAGATGTATCTGTTGATTTCCAGTAGATTAATGAGTATGATAATATATTACATGTTTTGTACAATAAAAACAAACGAAACGCAGGGGACTTCAACATGTTTATCGAAACTTCAACTTCACTTAATCGATACAAAAAAATAAGTTAAAGCTATATCGAAGTTTACCAAATCTACATCCAATTGTAACGTATAGAGAGGAACGTGTTTCACTATTTGATTTTTTTGTTCATTGGATGACACTAGGAACCTTAGGATTTCAATAAAAACACACAATATCGGACATTAAACAAAAAACACATAAACGTTTACACCTTTTCCAAAATGTGAATACACATTTCCTGAGGAATCCTTTATCATAGTTATAAAAAGAAACTCAAATTATTCGTAACACAATGTGAGGGCATCAAAGACATTTTAAAAAGAATATTAAAAAATAGATATCACAGCTTATCCTGATGTAACAATAAGGAGATTTGATCAGTTTGTTTCAAATTAATGTGATATGGTTTATAGACCATAAAATCGAAACAAATGAATAGATACGGCCGTATTTTTGTAAAATAAAACTATGTTAATCATGCGTTCATGCATTGGCTATATCATTTATACTAAACATGATCAGGTTGCAAAACATAAAATTTAAATCTCAAAAATTGTTTTTTCTAGTTAAAAAGCTATCAAAAATTTAAAAAAAGGAAAAAAAAATTCGAGAATTTGAGACTTTTGCTACAGACATCTTCCCAAAAATGTTATGCATACTTCCGTCAAATCCCTTGGCGTTTGTTGAGAAAAAGGGTCCAATCACTTGCTAACTATTTATCAATCTTTTATAGCAAGCGCAGAATTATTCTATCATGTATTACTACTGAAATTAGCAAAATATTATTAACTTCCTTGTTGTCTTCAACCACAATTTCTGTAAATTGGACTTAAATCAACCAGACTATATGAAATAGTGTACACTATTTAAAATATTGAGATGAAGTAGGCTATTTATGATTTTTTTTTCTTTCGTGAATTGAATATAAGTGAAATAATGGAATATATTAAATAGTTGTTGTGATGTTTGTTATACAAATTTGGACAACTTTTAACAAATCAGGGTTTTAGCATAAGGTCTATAATGACCAATTCATAGTCAACATCATCCCGCCATGTAATTGTTAGAAATCAATCTTGTGATAACAAGTTGCAAGTGCTCTTTAAATCATAATTAGCATGATCAAGATATACATTGTTATCAAACAATGGGACAAATAATAACGCTGGCTACAATATATATGTTTCTATTTATAGGAAGGACACCGTTGGAATCTTTGGAAGAAACCTACAAAAATCAGATGGGTATATTAGGAAACAAAGGTAAGACCACGATAATAATGAAATCAATATGTGTTCACGTGTTCACGTCAGTATTAAATGAGTTTGTTAATATTATATATCATAAGAAACGTAAATATATTAAAATTTATCAAACTCCACGTATTACATAGTCATCTTGATACATATATAATCAATATTTGGTATACGACTCTCGAATTGGTCCAAACTAAACATTCTCTGATTATGTTTAAACAAAAAGTGTCGGATTTTTAGATTTAGATCTGTTTATGGATCCAATATTGTTCATTATCGGTGTTCCACTGTCTGTATCACTCTGCTCAGGTCTACATTAAATTGTATATCACGGCTTTGTGACGTCAAATACGTTAACCCAGCCTAAATAACTTTGACCCGAACATATCACCGACATCATAATGAATGTATCTACGTTGCTTTGTTTGACACGAACTTATCAAGTCATCTTTTGGTTTACTGGTGAAACAAAAGAAAAAGACTTGTTTCTATCAGGCAAAAATGCACACATACAATCGGATAAATCGATATTTATATTGTAAAATATCAGCTGCCTCACTCGTCATAGTGTGAATTTTACAATAAAAGCTTCATAGTGTGACTTTTACAATATTGATATGCAGACAACCTCATAATGTGTGCTTTTGTGAAAACCAACGGTCTAATCTATATGAAACGAGATAGTTTCTGCTGTGATCTAAAATAAAAAAGTTATGGAATCAACACTTATAAATCGATGAGAGACCAAGAAAAACATGACAAAAGAACAACTTAAAGGCAAACATCGGTGTATAAAACACTACATACAAAACTTAATACTGAACGCGACGAACCAATCAGAAACCTAGGTTCTCCGGGGAAGCATATCCTGCTCCTCATTTGGCAACCACCTTGTTGCTCATGAATAAGTACAAGTTCGGTGCTAAGTCTCAATAGATGAAAAGAGGCCCATGGATCTGACAATTTGAATATCCGTAGTCATCAGTGACACATATGTTTTCCTTTATGATCAATCAACGCATGATGGCGCCGTTAAAAGTTTCAAAGGGATGACTTTAACTACACCAGTAGGAAGTTTACTAGATCCATTATAAGCAGCAACCCTCTATCAGGGAAAACCAAGGTCTCTGGAATATCATATCACATTGAAGCAATATACTCTATATGCAGCTAACAGTGCTGCATAGAAACGGACGACAGTTCAAAATAACAAAACTGAAATCCTCTGCTTTGTCGTGAGGTTTTGGTTTAAAATGACCCTCTTTGTCAATTTCTAGATTAAAGTTTTTTTTTTAAATATTTTCAATCATTTTTCTACTTAATGTTTCCTTTTTATTTAAGTATTCATTAGACACCATTCTCTGGGTGTGTTTGTTTGTGTGTTGTTTATTTTAAGCATTCACATTTATATCATCAAGATAGCTTGTTTATTCAAAATCAATGCATTAGTGCCGAAGATAGCTCATGATTGGCACTGACCCACATTGTGTATGACTTTTAGTATAGCAGATACATAAAATGGCGGAAGAGTCAACTATATCTTGAAAAAAAGATACAATATATATATATTTTGCATGCACACATATAAAATTGCAGTTTTATCCAACGCAATCATAGGTTTGAACGTTGTTTTCAATTTAAACTTGTTTATATATATATCTTGTTTGTGAAAAAAAACAGCAACATAGTGAAACATTATACGCTTTTAGATATTTGGCGATGGATAATTGTAATGCATGTACATGTTGATTCTAGATGTTACTTAAGTTTTGCGGATACTAGTAATATTATAGAGGGTAACGGGCATTACTCAAGATACGTAAATTGTGATTGTTGATATCAGCTTTTCCCTTGTCAACTATATGTTTTGAATATAAAAATAGGTGCCCAGTTTTAACTTCATCTGTGTAAGATATAATCAGTGGAATATCGTTATGTATAAAATAAAACCATCCATCATGTTGTGGCACAATCGGCAAAAGTGTGAAAATATGTTATGGTTAATGTGTTGATTCTTTAAGCGTAAATAAATATATTTTTATTTAAAAGTCGTAAAGGATAATGTTTTTAGGGTGATTCGGCTTTACATCTAGCAGTAAGCCAATCAGATCATAACGCTGTGAAAGTTTTGATTAGTCTAGGTGCCAATGTCTCAGCTCGGAACAAAGAGGTGAGTCGTTCTAAACTTTATTTATAAAATGACATGTTCAATTAGATTTCATTTGATTGTTTGTTTGTTTGTTTTTTTTTTTTTGCTACGTTTACGTGTATACTAGTATATGATTGTTTATTTAGAGGTTGTCTATGTGTTGGTGTTCATGTGAGAGTAAGTGTGAGGTGTAGGTTTTGGTGTTGATATATGTATTTGTATGTGTGTTTTGTTTCTAAATCAATTTATTTGTTTTAGTTGAAAATCAAAATTGGTATAACGTTTTCCTAAAGTTATATATCTTATGTTATTTCCTTTCTGTATACGTAGTGAATCATCTTCTAACTTAATGACGCGTACACACTTATTAAGTTTTGGATAACACTTTTCTTTCAGTGCTGACCATTTGCCCAATCAATGTCTTTGACTTCCTACATAAGAATGTGTCATGTTAAGCAAATAAATAGATAACCTGCACATATCGGATGTGTCACAATTTAATTTCTGATGTAAAACAGCATATAGATCCAAAATATGATATATGATGAGAGAATATTTCACGCTTGTTCAATTCTATTGACAGGAAATATATCAGATACAAATAATTGGATTAAAGTTTTCAATGACAGTCTTAAGTAGTTGTTCACATTTACTTAATTTTATCAGTATCTATTGTCTGGGGCCTAATCAGTAAGCTCATTTCAACACCATCACACGACGATAATGTTAAACTCCCTCCACTATTGATATAAATTGTAAAATCTCCATATATATGTAGGAAGTAAAATAACTAATCAAATCAACCAATTGTGATTTATAGTCAACATCCGTCCATTTCTATGTGAAATGGTCCACGAGTTTTGACAATACTCTTTAAAAGAATATGAAAATGCAATATAGGGTTATCGGATGCAACTGACATCCTATGATGAGATAAAAGATTTAATTGTATCTATATTTACAATTTCCAATCCTAACTAGTGATAATCATTACTTTACTTACATTTATAAAACGTATATTATGACTATACAAATTCCGTTAGTTCATGATAAGTGGAGACTATATTTAGAGTGCACATTATATGAAGGAATCGTGTAACAAGGTTAAGCAATTAGTTGTTAAGTACAAAGTCTCCATGTTCAAAGCAACACGTTATTTTGTAGTCATGTTTCAAGAGAATAATGAAAAGAAGAGTTAAATATTTTTGGATCAATTTGAAGGCTTTTGACGCAGTATATGAAAGAAAATTTTACAATTTCGTCTGGTTTTAATGCTCAGATATGTTTGAACGACGTCATATTGAAGCTAAATTTATTTGAATTTTCTTCTTTCTGTATTGTTGTGCTGTTTTTGTTGTGTTTAAATCTGTTGATTTTTTATTTGTTTTCTTTTCTAATTTTCTGCAATTAAATATATATGAAAGAACGAGCTGCTCTGTGTAAAAGTAACGTGTTAGCGCCTCACGCATTATAGAGATGGGGAATGTAAAGTTATTTTATTATTGTATCAACACAATGATAGCCTGCTATTGTTTTGTATTCTGAATGTTAATTGTTCTTATATATTTTGTAAGTTTTATTTTAACAGGCGATAGTATTCAAATATGTGTGGTGTCGTTTCTTTTTACATATTGAAGTCAACTTCATAAAACATATTCTAGCACACCGAACAATATGTGAAAATGTAAACTGCATATAACAAGATTGTCTAATTTGTCGTATATACTATGTTTTTATATTATGGTGTACAAATAAAGGCAACAGTAGTATACCGCTGTTCAATAGTCATAATTTGATTAAGCAAAACTAATCCGGGTAACAAACTAAAATCGAAGGAACACATCAACTCTAAGAAGAAAACAACGGAACAACAGAAACACTGAACTACAACATACATAGAAAACTGTAGATTACAACTGCCATATTTCTGACTTGGTACAGGACATTTTAAGAAAAACATGTTGGTTGAACCTGGTTTGATACAAACACTGTAATACGAACATAAGAAAGACAATATTATACAAAAGGGTCACACACTCGAATGGTTTGAAAGTACTTCTTTTAAATAATTTGCTACTTTAAACACTAGCATGTTATAAAAAAACTTTACCTTTGTTAAACGTTGAGTTACAGTAAATGTCCTTAGCATCCAAATGGTTAAAATTGCCTGATTAGAGTTTTACAAATTAACGTTATATTCAGTACAGCTACTGATATATTTTAAGGCACCTGATTTTAAAATATATGTGTTTTGTTTACTCACAGTTCACGTCTTTATATTATAGACTAACCTGACGATTATAAATGTCATTTTGGAAAATAACATACGTTAGTAGAGGATATGATTTTATCCATATATCCAGTGTACTGAATGAGTGTTATGTTCAATAATATTTCTTTCAATACTTTGTTGATTCCCAATTACATCTATTATTCCATTTTGTACAAATATTTTAATCTTCATAACTTGATAATCTCTGAAGCTTTCCCCATGTGTGTCTTGTAATAATCCGTGAGTTTCTGTTAACGCTGATTAAATAAAAGCAAACTTTACACCATCTTCATCTGAAGAGGTACTATCAATTTTCCTATCATTAACAAAAGAACACATTGCAAAAATAACGTTTCATATCGCACATGCTTTTTTATAATGATAAAAGCAGTAAACCAAATGATTTTTACACTCATGTTTTAAGGTTAGAAACAATCTGATGTTCAGTAGTTGTCGTTTGTTGATGTGGTTCATAAGTGTTTTTGTTTCTCGTTTTTATATAGATTAGACCGTTGGTTTTCCTTTTGAATGGTTGTACACTAGTAATTTTTGGGCCCTTTATAGCTTACTGTTCGTTGTGAGCCAAGGCTCTTTGTTGAGGACCGTACTTTGACCTATAATGGTTTACTTTTATAAATGTTGACTTGGATGGAGAGTTGTCTCATTGGCACTCATACCACATCTTCTTATATCTATTTACACATTGACAAACATTTAGTTTAATGTTTTGTTGTCCGAAATCCAGGTATATTGTTTTACTAACTAGTTTGCTTCCATTGTTTTCTTTCAATTCTTTTCCATTCTAGATGTATTTATTTTTCTATTGTTTTGTTGTTTTTTTTCTAATGTCGTTCTTTTCTTTTCGTTACGTTTTCTCCATAATTTCTTTTTTTCCTTTTCCCTTTCTAAATTTTCATGTTTCTTATAGCATGTCAAATTCTTTTCATTTGTATTTTTTGGGGTTAAATTTTCCTTAAATTCAAATATCCTCATGGTATGTATTATCTCTAGTTCTGGTCATGTCATATGATCAGAACTAACAATTCTACTATTCCAACAGCAGATTCAGTCAATATTTAACCCAATTACTTTACAATAATGTTTCACATTTGATTTAGAAAATACATTCAAAACTCGCAATTTAAACTGTGTGCCTATTTGTAATACATTTGTCCTTATTGACATTCAAGGCTCGACGCTTTTCAAACAATGCTCACGAAAACATAATATGTATTGCTTGTTTCACTGAATACAATGACAAAGTAAGAACAATTAAAATTATATAAAAGTTTATGCAAGCAATTTTGTTAATTTGATTTAATCCTGGACGGCCCTTCTGTAACGATTCAATAAGGCGTCAAAGAAAAAGCAAAACCAACAATTGAGGTGGATCCCTACAGATATAGCAATTTTTTTTTCACCAATGCATTTTTCTTAAAATTTGCATACATATACTATGCAATGGCCTCTATAAAGATTTCAGTTAAAAATATCATGTCATCCGATTCGTTTCCATGGTAACGGTCACCAAAGTTGGCACATCACATGTATGAATAAATACATACCTGGACTTTTTCAAGCCTTTGAAAGTATTTTGAAAGGTTTGTTCTTTATTTATTACAGAAATAATGTTGAAATGTAAATAAAACACAAATAATAGCAGTTTTATACATATTTATTAAATCCCGCCCTAATTTCGTCGACACTGGTGCAAATAAAAACAAAGATTTTGTTAAAATTTTCTATTTTCTTAAATTTCCAAAAAAATGGTCAAATGATTTTTTTAAATTTGACATAACATGGTCCAAACAATGTGCTTTGAAAAATAGAAATAAAAATAAAGGTCACCAGACTATTTTTCATCTAAAACATTTTTGTTACCCATGCCGACACAGTAATCAACAGCAATTCTTTGTATTCTTTCAAAATTTGTGTGAACAAAGTGTGGTACATGTTTCAATATCTTTTGTTAAACCTACACATATCAATAAAGTTTCACATGAGAATCAAATGAAAGCCATTTTTGTTTCTATGAATAACGGTTACCATGGCAAACGGGCAAGAAGTAGGAACATTAAGATTTTACATTGTTCTGAAGTGCAAGTATTACTAAGTACTAACAGACAAAAGATATCAAATATCATGATTTCAGAGCTATCACACATGTCTTTTATGTAAATGTTAACCAATATCATGATGATGTGGCTTTGAAAAAGCATTCTGATGGTAAAACTTAAATGAGCAAACATAAATTACTGTTCATGTAGAAAAATCACCATATATATTTTTTTTCAATTATTGATTCATAAGTAGGAGTCCAGCAAGTAAAAGGATTTAAAAATTCAAGACTTTTTCACCCTGTCATAAATTAACAATTTTGTTTGATGAAGCATACACATTAGTTGCCACGGTAACATGTATACCAAAACTGACCGTAAAACTGGAATATATATAAAAATTGAATTTTCCTCCTTTGGGCCTCTCTACTGTGAATAATAATGTAAATTTTCATACCTCACTGATAGTTTTCAAAGACATGCCAACATATAGTTTTCAAATAAAATAATAATAAGTATTAGGAAAAACTATATATCATCAAAACTCTGATTTGAAGCAACATTACAAGTTATAACATATATATAATACAGTTTACTCCTCTGGTACTGTCAAAATTGAATGATAGCTCCAGCATATTTAGCGCCCACATGATTCTCTGTCAAAATAGCTTTTACTCCATTCTCATCTCTAGCATTTGCAATTTTAGATGACACGAAAGGACTCCACTTCTTGCCAATTTTAACTTATTAATGTATTTATAATTTTCATATCAATTAGAGGTTTAAATGATATCTTTGCATGGTTATAGTCCAGATTGTAAACATCTTCATCGATACATTTTCCTGAAGCTTAACCTCAATAAGTTTTTCAACGAAAGAACATCTTCTTTTGCATTATGTGCACTATAAGTTGACTTTAAAATTTCTTTAACAAGAGTCTGTTGCTTGTAATTTTCTATCTCATGTTTTGAAATTACACGTTTAGAAACATTTAAGGTATCAATGAATCCTTTTGCACAAGCAGAAAATGTTGAAAACAAATGGAATTCCTTCAATCTATTCTCCAACACCAACATATCAAAATTACCAATAGTATGTCATTAAGTTTTAAAATATTAATGAAATCTAGCAATGACTGCTCAACAGAACAACTATTGTTCCATTTAAATACATTTTGTTTGAAGAATGTGAAAATGTTATACCAGAGAAATTTCCGTTCTTGGAATAACATAACGTTGAAATGTGTTTGAACCACATGCTGCAGCAATTTGAGTAATGTCACAATTCCTTGACACACCAGTAGTTTCCAAATAAAAAATACAAAGTTGTCAGATTCATTAATGGTTAATGGCGAGGGTATTTCCTGAATACCTGGCATGGGTTCATTAAATTCTGCATTGTTTTCATAAGTTGTGCCTTCTTTTACCTTTGACCTAAATTCAGTTTTTTTTATTATTATTTTTTTAATTGAATACGCCTTCTCTTGAATTCTTTGGTTTTGCCTTTCTCTTTCTCTTTTAATTTCTTATCCATTCGTTTTCCAATTCTTAGGTATGTTGTCCTGGGACAATTAAGCAGCTTCATTTACCTAAAATATTTTAAAATTTGTTAGCATAGATAAATAACATCAAACAATTTGAAATATTTTATTTAAAACCATGCAATTAATTATTGTAGACATAATATTCTTATATGATTTGCATATCAACAAATACTTGAATGCGATTGGTCCTTTAGAGTTTCTTTCCTAGGTTTAAACTTTGATAAAACATGTTGCCAAAATGTCTTACATGGCCTATGGAAACATAACGTTGAGGTATATTCATGTGAGACATATGCAAACATAGTAAAATTAGTTTATTCCATGTTGTTTTATTTCATATGAACAGTTTCACTAGCATTCAATAACCTGTTTAAGATTGCATTTAAAAGGGATGACCATTTTTTCCTGGTAAAGTTTAATACCATTTTGTTTCCAATTACTTGTTTAAATTATTTATTCAGAGGAGAAGATTTATGTAATTAAAATATTAAAAGTTAACAGAAAAAATCATGAGAAAAGCTCACTTCACCATTTTGTTCAGGTGAGCAATAATTGAAAAATTGAATTAAAATTGAATTAAAATAAATCAGTTTGGGTTTAAGTTTTAATCAAATATTTACCGTGACTTTGGGGCTTTGCTTGCCACAATCTGGTTGCGCGAATCTTATTGGTATCATTTTCAAATATGTCTGAGTCATATAACCTTCAAAATACCATTATCATTTTAACAATTTCTTCTTGCTAAATAATAAAATAAGGTAGATTAATCATCTATCATCATATTAAGAAAAATAAGTGATTTATTGTATTATTTAGACTCTTTTAATACCAACTATTTGTTTTGTTCGATTCAATATTTCTACTTACCTATGTACAGGAATTGACTGAAATATCAAACATTATATACTGAAATTTACTGGCAAGAAAACAAGTTCGATGACATCATTTTTTCTTTCATTTTCTGAAAGCATAATATTCAAAAATATCTTCTAATATTTGATTTCGAAATTCTATCTCATAGATTTCTGTATGCTCACAAATAAGCTTTTCATGATTAATTTATGCAAAATGGGGCAATTGTAGCTTTCAAATAGGATTGGGACCTTTACTGTTTTCATATTTTTGGAAAAAGCATGGACACATCTACATTTTGGCAAGGTATAAGAAAGTTATATATAAAGAGATATATAGTGATGTTCCACCTTAGTTATATATGGCATATGATCTTGGTTGACTGTTGAAACATAAAATCAATGACTCTTGAACGTATCAAAATTATTGTGTGCTATATTGGTTCTTTAAATGTCTACATTAACAGGGTGAAAATCCCTGCATTTAGCAAAGAACGATGAAATTGCGGAAATTTTGATTCAGAATGGAGCCATTGTAACCAGTACAGATAAGTATGTGAGTATGTACAACGTAGTAAGCGAAGCTTGGTTTAAATCATAGCATCATTGGACAGAAATCAAACGTTAAACCTTATTTTTAAATATTTCTGAATTAGTATCAAACAAGATAAAAACAAACGTAATAGAAGATGATATGGCAAAACAATCAATCATAATAAACGTAAATATTATTTTCTTCTGTTAATCTAGCATCAAGTTAATTTATTGATTGAAACGTTGTGTACCTCCATATTTAATTATTGATACCGTGCTATTATTACAAACACTATCGATTTCATTCTAGTTTTGTATGATTCATAAACTACTATCCACCAAGCGTCCTACAGTCATTCCTTGTACTTATTATTTGTGAGTGCCCTTTAGTAAATTTTCCATCTCCGCTTTCATTCCACAATTATCAAAATAGTGTACCTATAAGATATATTACAACAATGCGTAAAACATCTATACTAATGTCATGTATATTTTTGTTTATGTGGCCCATAATGAATGGTTGTTCCTAACGACAGAACCAAAGTGTTTGTACAGTGAAGGAATATTTTTTACATGTAAGATACTGATCACAACTGTTATATATTTTGAAAGTATCAAAAGGAAATTTTCTAAATATTTAAACGTTTATGTAGCCCATAAAACATTTGTCACACATAGTTGTCAATATAATGGAATTTTAAGCGACTGTCATACTGGTGAGATGTTTATGTAGTTATAAAACCAGGTTAAATCCACCATTTTCTACATACGGAAATGCCTGTATTAAGTCAGGAATGTGACAGTTGTTTTAGATTCGTTTGATGTGTTTGAGCTTTTGATTCTGCCATTTGATTAAGAACTTTAAATTTTGAATATTCTTTGGAGTTCGGCTTTGTTATTTACTTTTGTTACATACAAATTGCATTAGAATACCTATCATTCATACTTATATAAAAAAAGTCAAGAATATTTAAAACAAAAGGGTTTTCGCGCGTGGTTCGAACGTTTTCTCAAATATCCGACACGTTCAGAAACATAAGGTTATGTTAAAGTGACCATTTTCTTAAAATTGTACTACTGTGAATGTGTATGCTATAACACTGGATCGATGTTGTCGCTGGTGGACTGTAAGTCACCGAGGGTATCATTCACCAAGCAGTCTGTGTATTTTCCGTTGATACATTTAAAATTTGTAAGAAACTGTGGTTGCAATATTGACAGGGAGTTTGGCTGTTCTTTTTTTTTTGGATTCCTTGGCCATATCTTCCGTAGTAATGATACAGCTTTTACTTTTGTTTTCGTTAATTTGTGATGAAGGAAACATCAAGTAAAGCGCTTTAGACGCACTAAATTTTGATCTTTATGTCTGTTTGTTTTGTTCACACATTGTTGTCAATATAATGGAATTTGATGCGACTGTCATACAAGTGAGAGGTTTAGCTAGCTTGAAAACCAGGTTTAATCCACCATTTTCTACATAAGAAAATGCCTGTACCAAGTCAAGAATATAACAGTTGTTTCCCATTTGTTTGATGTGTTTGAGCTTTTGATTTTGCCAATTGTTAAGGGACTTTCCGTTTTGAATTTTCCTTGCAGTTCGGTTTTTTGTTGTTTTACATTTTATAAACAAATGTTTTATTTACGTTCAAGGGATGGACACCTCTTCACAAAGCAGCGTACAGCGGCCAATTTAAAATGACGAAAGTCCTGATCAGAAAAATGCAAATGTAAATGCTAGGACCAACGATGTAGGTATTTCAAATAAGGATAGAAGCAATCATTAGCAAATTTTCAATGGCTTTTATCTCAAAAACAAGGACACAGACCTTCCATTTTGTCTGTTTTTGTTTTGTTTTTTTTTTTTTGTTTTTATTTCTGTTATTTATAAACTATAAAAGTATAATCGTTTTTTTTTTTAAGCTTGTTATTTGGTAACAGAGAAACGAACATCCTTGAATCTAAACATTGATACATACATTTTATAACCATCTGAAAGGAAACAAGACATGGAGACAAACATAAGCCAAAAGCGCGTCCCTGAAAAGATTTACGAAAAAGAGTCAACAGGCGAATTAGAGTATTATTATCTGACTATTTTTCATTCACCTTATAATTCAATCAATTTTAACTTATATATACTAAATAACGTGTTGCGTCATAAATGTAATAACACATATAAAGAGGTTTTGTTGTATGTATGTTCTCGTTTGCAGAAATTTAATAAAAGTGTCATTTCGTATCAGGCTTTGTTTTTGCAGAATTTGTGATATTGTCCCTTCCAATAGTTTTTCTATGATTATTTAGCTTTTGATAAAAGTGGTAGAAGCATGTGTATACTGCTGCTGTCCAATCAATACTTCTTTCAAATACTACAGCAAAAATAATAAAAAATAATGCAGCTGCGGTATCATATTTCTAATGAAGTACAGCAACCAATTAACTGTAGGACGTTATTATTTTAGATAAGGAGGTTAAATACTTTGATTTTGCTTTCAATGGCAAAAGCATTTTAATACGTTATTACTTGTATCTCATTTTTTTTTTTTTTTTTTTTTTTTTTTTAAACCGTTTTAGATTTCAGTTAAGTTTTTGAATTTGTTCTCCTGTCTGTGCTAAACCTGAACTTTCATACTCAATTTAGATAAACTTGCCGAAGTTGGTCTTTAAGTTTAATATAAGCCTTAACTGCTTTAGATAATTACATGTGTTGTTACTTTGTTCAGGTAACACAGACTGAATATATCCTTCATGACTGCAAGCAAATTGACTGAATAGTACTACATTTACTGCAGTAGATACATCTGGAGACTGAACATGATTTTATAATTAATTATTGGTATAAATATAGAAAGATGTTGTAGGATTGCCAATTAGACAACTCTCCACAAAAGACCAAATGACATAAAAGTTTACAACTATGAGTCACTGTACGGCATTCAACAATGAGCAAAACCAAGCTATAATAAATCAGTTCGTTATGTCTTTTAAGAGGTTTAATGTCAACACGGCCGTTTCTGGTCAACATCGGTTTACAAGTGTTGAAATGAGACTCGATAATTCGGTCTCAAATATAACAATTTTCTGTTTTCTGAGTTTGAGTGTTAAAGGCACATTGAGATGGTTTACTGAAAAGACGGAAGTATGTATGTTTTCTCACTACCTCACCGTTGAAGTTTAGCAATCAACGAATCACTTGATATGTGCTTAATAGAAATAAGATTTTACTTTGCTATGAAAATAGCATCCGTTGAACATTGAATTATGTAACGAAACATCTTGAAAACGTACTGTTAAATGGAGGCATAGTGTTGAATCGGATGTGTACGTGACAGGAGCAACACCATCAATACAACTTATGGAGATGTATTGGTGTATTCTGATGGAAAGCTTGAGGTCAACCAGCTAATAGATAATTTAGGCAGCCTTACTACAGACAAGTGTGAGAGAGCCAATCCCTTATCTGATTATATACATTATTACAAACCCGTCTATATTTCAGATGAGGACTGTTCTTCATTTAGCAACAGAAGCTGATGATCTTCAAATCGTCACTGAATTGATAAATGCTCATGCAGATGTAAATGCAAGGAATAACAAGGTAAAGGATCATACCAGTCAGTTTTGTTTTTTTTTTTTTTTAATTTATACATATAACTTTTCAACTGTATCTTGGAGTGGTGCCTTTATTGTCATTTTCAGAAAACCACCGCACAACTTCGAATCTTATATTCGTTGTTAAGATGCATATCGCATGCTGTTTTTTTTGGGGAGGAGGGGATGTTTATGTTTTGTGAACTGTATATGGAAAAATAATTTACATGTTTGTTGTGTTTGTGATAATAGAGTTCCTTACACAGAGTTGTCACACGGTTCATTTGTTGATTTAATTTCGAAAATTGAAAATTTTTATAAACAGTCGAAAATATACAGACATTTTCATAATTGATTGATGTCATATAAGATTACAATTTTAGATATGTTACATTGCCTGATTGGCCATTGAGATTTAATTGTCATGGCTCTACAATGTAGCAAACACTTTAAACCGGTACTTTGGTTCTGATAAATGGTCTCAATACACTGTCGTTGTTTGTTTTATTTTATGACAGAATCAATCACCTCTCGATTTAGCCAAAACCTAGAAGTTGCTGAAATGTTAATTCGGAATGGAGACGGTGTAAACAGTAGAGTGAGTATGTGCATGTAAAACGTAATTTGTGACACTCGATCTAAATGATAGCTTCCATGGACAGGACACACATTTTAAACCTCTTTGGGTTATGTTATGGTCTTGAAAACTTAGGTAACCATAAACGTTTTCATCATGTTATAGACTAACCAGACACTTACGATAAGAGACTTTCTGTTTGATAAGGGACGTTCCATTTGATAAGGGACTTTCCGTTTTGAATTTTCCTTGAGTTCTGTATTTTGTTATTTAACTTTTAACAATTGTAATTTTGTTAATTAAAAGAAGTTAGGATAGGCAATAATTGTATCTTCATATTTAGCATTTGAATGAGTGTAATGTTCAACAATGTTCGTCTTAATGCTGTGTTAAATCTCAATTATATCTTTTATCCCATTTTGTAAAAATACGCTTTTGTCATGGACTTGTTTTTTACAATCTCTTATTCAGTATTTTGTGATTTTACTTTTAAGGAATACGATACAGTTACAGGAAGGTAATGACGTTGCTAACGTAAATGTAATTTTTGCGACGTCAAACGGCGACATAACCATGATAATGGGAAAAGATGCATTTTCGAGTGATTTTAATCATTAGCTTGAAAACGAGTGCATGGACCCCGCTTTTAAAATTACATTTGACCTGATTCTGTATGAATATAATTTTATGAAGAAATCACCGATGATTTTTTTAATTAGATAAATAATTAGCAAAAAGGATGTTTTTCTAAAATCATGAAAATTTGACAAAAATGAATTATTCCTGAAGAATTGTTATACAAATACAGACCATAATTGTGTACCATAATCATTTTACGAAAATCTGCATGTGTTTATCTTTTGAAACAAAAAGTTAAGTATGTCTAACTAACGGATAGAAATGTTCAAGAAACATAAATTGTAAGTAAATGTCTAAAATGTATCTCTAAATTTAGCACAAGAAGGTATATTTTTATTACATATTTGAAATAACAAGGTGAAAAATATTTTGAATGCTCTTAAACTTTTCCCATGTGTTTATGGTACTATTTCATCATCTTCTGTAATTGCTGTTTAAATAAAAAACTTTAAACTATCTTCATCCTAAAAGGTACTGTCAATTAATCTGTCTTTGACATAGCGTTCATTTAGCAAAAAAGAGTATCATAGTAATCCTGCCTATTTTATATGATCACAGATAGTGTTAAACAAATTTGTTCAACTCTTGTTCATTGAACGTCAGAAACAATTTGACATATTGGCTATCATCAAATTTGATGTTGTGTTGTCTGCGATTCAGGTACACCGTTTTCAATTCATTTATCCTTGATAGGTTTTCCATTTTCTTAAATGTTTCTCTTTGTCAATTTTTTTTTTTTTTTTTTTTTTAATGTTTTTAATTCCTTTTTATCACTTCACTTTAGTTATATTGCTTATTGTACCTTTTTTTTCTTTAAATTTTTATAAGAATAAAGATTGAAACGTGCAATGTTTCAAAAGAAAACAATCCAATTAAAGGGCAGAACACAGCCAAAGACCACCAATATGTCTTCAACGCAGTTTAAAATCTTGCACACGGAGGTGTGCTTCAGCTAACCTCTTAACAATAATATATGTTAGTTCAGCGAAAAGGACGCCACACTTAACTCCGACACCCACTATTAAATCAAAATTAAGACAAAAGAACACGCACAAGACTAAAAGATGCTAGATGTTCCTAACATGGAGAGGCTCGACACTATTTGTTTAAGTATTTCTAATTCGTTTAATTTTTAGTATTGGTTGCATTTTTACTTTTCTAAAATTCAAATATTCCCTTGTATGTGCAGTCTCTAGTTCATCTCATTTCATGTGTTCACCAGGTAAAAGTGTATCCATTTCAAAAGCAGATTCAGACAGTATGTTTCATTAACCAATTACTGTAGCGATAATGTTTTGCGTTCGGATTTGAACATACCTTTACAAACTCTAAATGTAAACTGTTTGCCTATTTGCAATACATCATCCTTATTGACATTTAAGGGTTGACACTTTTAAAACAATGTTCATGAAAACACAATGTATATTGCTTGTTTTGATGAATAAAATGACACAAGTAAGAACGATTACAAATAATATGAATCTATTGCAAAACATTTTCATTAACTTGATTCAATTTGAAAGAAACCTTCATTTCAGTAACTACTCAAACAGGCGTCAGAAAAAAAACAAAAGCAACAAGTAAACAACATGAATATAAAATAAGGAGATGTGGTATGTGGCCAACGAGACAACTACATATATTAATAAATTTTATCAACGGTACAACGACATCATTCGTAAATATAACTCAACATGCAGACATCCTATACGTTCAGGTATTTTACATCCAATTTTGTATGGTAATATTCTATACAAAGTACACAAATGGCGTAATTCACCTCAAAAGCTAACCAAACCTTTAAACAGACTTATTCAGAAGGGATATAGTTACGATACTGTTGTCAGATCATTGAAGATGGCATATTTTGGGATAAATATTGATTCACTCATAGGGTCTTTGCATCGAAAATAAACACATTTATTATAAAACCAGTTGTTGGCATGATACGGGTTATGTTCTTCTCATACTAGTATATGTTGTGATGATATAATACTAAACCCTAACCGGAGAGATTGTGCTTGATTTCCATATGATGAAGACATATTATTTCAATCAGTTTAATTGAGGTCTGTAGCTCGCATGTCAGTTACTGCTAGTAGTCCTTTGTTAATTTATGTATCACTGGCATTTTGCTTAGTTTCTTCTGTTACCTATTCTGACATCGGACTCGGACTTCTTATAAACCGAGTTTTACTGTGCGTATTGCTGTGCGTATTTTTATTCTACATTGGCTTCTTTATTTTTGTTCATTTATATGTTTCGGATTTTAGTGTGACGTCCATTTTCGCTGAACTAGTACACATTTTAGCGTCCAGCTGAAGCCCGCCTCCGGGTGCGGGATTATCTTGCTGTGCTGAAGACCAATAAGTGACCTTAGACTGTTTTATGCCCTTTGGTAGGGTTGTTGTCTCTTTGAGACATTGTCCATTTCCATTTTCAATTTTATAGTAATTTGCTGTACTGGGAAAAGGACCAGTACGATTATTGTTTTGGTATGGAGCAGACCTATCCTCAGGTCAGGTCTGGGCACACCTGTCCTCAGGACCGGTCAATAGCAGACTTGTCCCCAGATCTGTTCTGGAGCAGACTTGTCAGTAGATCTGCAGCAGTCCTAAAAAGCAGACCTAGGTCTGGTCTACCGCCGATGAAGTTAACTTACTTTTCTGTTTAAAATTTCTTAAGTTAACTTGGAAAGCAGTCAAAAGTCTGCTTCAAGTTAAATTTTGGACAGGTTAGGACTGCACCCATCTGTACCTTATTACCCTTCCAAATTCTCATGGAAACTCTTAAAGATTTGTTGCTATCAAAGTTCTCCATTAGTAAAAATAGTTTTTTTACAGTCCGTTTCCATGGTAAACTGGTAATAAGAAGTAGATTCATTCTCTTATATTGCCGGTGATCCCAAAATTTTATTTTAATTTTACAAAATACAGACATCTGGCTTTTCAGTCATAAAAATGAGGAACTTCTGTTATTTTTTTTTTTTTTTTTTTGCTGTGAGTATTGAACCAAAGATGTTTTTGCAAATTTTGAGAAATTAGCCTAATTGCACATATTTTTCAGTTTGAGAAAAATCTATTTGATGGCCTCTGACCTAAAATTATTATTGTGTTTTGAAATATCCATGTAAAAAAGTTGAAGTCCACGAAGTATGAGGAAAATTTATCATTTTATTGTAAACACCCATACCACCTTAAAGGGTTTTAAGTGTGTTTTAAAGCTTTTATTATGTTGTCCTTGACCTTTGACATTAATACTTAACCCTTATACGCATAGGACTCGTCAATAGTGAAACATGTTTTGGTCATCAATGCGCAACTTTGATACATTTCGACCGAAGAGATTTGACCTATCCGTAAAGGAGTAACCTCCGTTAACGGTTTCCGGAAGGACAAAACTAGCTTTAACTCAAAATCAAAATTCCTAAACCCATGATGTATTTAGCAAGAACACCGGGGACCAATGATCTTTGTCACAAAGGTCATCAGGTTGAAGGTCATGGTCATGACCAGTCATGAATTTTATTTTTTACCATATTTTAAGGGTTTTATGTGTGTTTAATGCTTTTCAATGCATTTTACATCTATTTGAACATATATTTCACATCACGAAAAGGAAAGACCTCTCAATTGTTCCCGAACAATTGACATTTTAATTATTTTTCTTTTTTTTTCGCCAAACTTCGACAAAATCTTCATCCGTAACAGTAAGACATGTTGCTTTCTGGTTCACACTTTGTATCTGTGTCACAATTACCTATCTGGAAGTCACCCTGTGAGTCGTAAAACTTTGTCGGTCCGGATTTATCTGCCCGAAACCTTAAAACCTTGTTATGGGATGAACACCGTAACCGTAATAGATAGAGAAAAACAAAGGGTGGAATTTGTTCAGAACCATACCTTGCTGTTTCGTTACATTTAGTTTCAAAATGTCCAGAGATTCATTGGTAGGGTAATACCCATTGAAAATTCACAGATGTCATTTGGCCACTACATCTCATAAACCGTAAGTCGTAGGCACCTAGGAAATTCACCTATGATCATCAATTCGTGTGATCTTGAAAAGGCCTCAAGGTCAAATTTCAAATGACCTTGACCTTATGACATAACTCCTTGTTATGGGATGAATTCAGAAACCATTACACTCATAAAAGTCTTGAATACTTGAAAATGTTTGTTTTGTTGCACTTCAGTGTTCCTGTTGTTCCTTTGTTTTCCTCTTATAATTGATGTGGTACCCTCGATTTAAGTTTGTAACACGGATTTGTTTTCTCTCAATCGATTTATAACTTTTAAACACCGGTATACTACTGTTGCCTTTATTAAATCAGTAAGGCGCAACTTTGTTACATTCTGACCGAAGATATTTGACCTTTCTGTAAGGGTCATAATCCCCGTTGACAGTTTCTGAAACGTCTGAATTAGCTTTTACTCTAAAATCAAAGGTCTAAGACCAATGTGGTCTATCAAATGACATCTTGGACCAATGACCTCGACAAAATTCAAAGGTCAAAGGTCAATGTTATGTTCGAGTTAGCGAATTTTGTGTTTTGACCTTATTTTAAGGATTTTATGTGTGTTTTAAAGCTTTGTAAGGGTTAACCTTGACCTTTGATCTTACAACTTTTATACGATATCTCAAAAACAATTATGCTTACAAAAGTCTTGAATAGTGAATGATGTTGAGACCTTGAGGTCCAAATTTATGTCACTTACCGAGTTAGACTTATTACCGCGTTTGTACTAACATGAGCAACATGACGGATGCACATATGGAGCAGGAACTGCTTACCCTTCCGAAGCACCTGAGATCACCCCTAGATTTTGTTGGGGTTCGTGTTTCTTAGTCTTTAGTTTTCTATGTTGACCTTTGACCTTACACCTTGTTATGGGATAATCTCAGAAACCATTATACCTACAGACGTCTGGAATAGTGGAAAATGTTTGGGTCATTAAGGCGCAACTTTGTTACATTTGACCGAAGAGATTTGATCTTGCCGTAAGGGCATAACCCTCGTTAACGGTTTCTTAAAAAAAAAAAGCTTTAATTATTAAACCAAAGGTCCTACACCCATTGGGTCTTCAGCAATGACATAAAGGACCAATGATCTTGACAAGGGTCACAAGGTCAAAGGTCAAGATCATGTCCCAGATAGCATATTATGTGTTTTGACCTATTTGAATGGTTTTAAGTGTGTTTTAAAGCTTTTTACTTTGACCTTCACATTTGACCTCACTACTTTTTTGGGATATATCAGAAACCCTAATACGTACAGGAATCGTCAAAGGGAAAAATGTTTGGATCATCAAGGCTCAACTTTGGTATGTTTTGACCGAAGATATTGGACCAATCCGTAAGGCCACAACCCCGTTAACGGTTTCTGAAAAGACAAAATTAGTTTTAACTCCTAAGCTAAAGTTCTTAGACCAATGGTGTCTTCAGCAAGGACGCCGGGGACCAATGACCTTGAGAAATGTTATAAGGTCAAATGTCAATGTTATGACCGAGATCACGAATTTTATGTTTTGACCATTTTTCAGGGTTTGAAGTTCGTTTAATGTTTTCAGTGCCTTTTACATATATTTAAACATATATTTTACATTTCGAAAAGGAAAGACATCTCAGTTATTCACGATCAATTGACATTTTAATTATTATTATTATTATTCTTTATTCGCCAAACTTTGACAAAGTTTTCCTTCGTAACCCTAAGACTTGTTCTTTACAGGTTCAGATTTTGTTTCGGTGTCACAAATACCTAACCGGAACTCACCCTGTGAGTCGTGAAAACTTTGTCGGTCCAGAGTTATCTGCCCGAAACCATGAAACCTGGTAAATAGATGACACCTTAACCGTAATAGGTAGACAGAAACCGACAGCTGGACTTTGATCAAGAAGTCACCCTGGACAATTGTTAATTTTGATTCAAATAGATTCAACTAATCCCTCGAAAATTAACCGATTTCGGTTGGCCACTAAAACTCAGAAACTGTCAATCGTAAACACCTCGGATCTTCACCAATGATCATCAGTTCATGTGACCTTGAACATGCCTCAAGGTCAATT